>OX375866.1:18970714-19019130 GCA_947359475.1 Heligmosomoides polygyrus bakeri | reverse complement strand
CTTAGCTTAGGAGGTGGCAATATTAGAGCGGTGCGAAAATGCAGGTGAGGCTTGCGTGACGCATTTTTTTCCGATTTCGGTGGACCACTGCGAGAAGACGCGGGGAGCTAACGGCTTCAGAATGCGTATGCGAACAGAGCACTTAAGGTACTTTACGGTGACGGGATCAGAACTTCTTACCTGCCTAAACTGCCTTAGCCCCATCTGCCGTTTTAGGGCAGCGGACATAAGGCCCCGCAGAGTTCTGCGGCAACGCCGCTCGCCGCTATGGTTAAGATAGGGCAGGGACGCCGCCGGCGGCGAGCTCTGCCCTATGGTTAAGCATAGGGCCGCGGCGCTGCCGCAGAACTCTGTGGGGGCCTTTAGCGGTTGAAGTTTCCTGCCCTCTTACTCGCCCATATTTGGGTTTTCGACACTCCCAATAACACCTTTCTGTTCTGCTTGAACATCTCTATCGAATACCGATTTAGGCAATATCGATTTTTTGACAATATCCCATCGAGGACGTGGGCGCGCTAGGCTGAGCTGCGCGGGTGATGACGTCATCGAAAACCGATATTTTCGAAATTGGCCAAATTTCGTCGTGCAAACTGCGTCCAAAATCGTCTAGGGGTTATTTGGGGCGCTAATTACGAATCCGACGTCCGTTTTTGAAAATTCCGTCGACTTCGATAGGTTTTGGATTTTTTCTGGATAATTGATGGTGGTCAGGTCAGAGTCATCGATTTTGCTCGAAATTCGTACAGGATCGGGGACTTATTCAGGGTGCCAAACACGATGCCGAAGAACATTTGGACGGTTAAGGGGACCGCTCATACCGATAACTGAGGGTGATCGGTGGTCCTGACTCGACCACCATCAAACGGGAAGTAACCTGCTCAAGTCCGCGGAATTTTCAAAAACGAACGTCGGATTCGTAATCAGCGCCCCAAATAACCCCTAGATAATTTTGGACGAAGTTTGCACGAGGGAATTTGGCCAATTTCGAAAATACCGGTTCTCGATGACGTCATCATCAGCGCGGGTCGGCCTAAAGCACCCACGTCCTCGATATTGTCGAAAAATCGATTTTTTTTGAAATTGGTCGAGAGTGACACCATTCGATGGAGCTTTTCGTTATGAATAAAACGGTGTTACCGGGAGTGTCGGAAACGCAAATATGGGCGAGTAAGAGGGCAGGAAACTGCAACCGCTAAGCCCGCCACCCTAAAACGGCACATGGGGGCTAAGGCAGTTTAGGCAGCTGAGAAGTTCTGATCCCGGCGTCGTAAAGTACCTTAAGTGCTCTGTTCAAATACGGATTCTGATGCCGTTAGCTTGTGGCGTCTTCTCGCAGTGGTCCACGGAAATCGGAAAAAAATGCGTCACGCAAGCCTCACCTGCATTTTCGCACCCCTATAACATTGCCCACTCCCAAGCTATACCATTATACTTTAGCGTACTAACAGACAGCTCGACTGCCCACAAAACCTACTTGCTGCAACCTGAAAGGCTCCAACTTGACAGAGCTATTGCGCTCCGAACACGCCCGTGAGTGCAATTTAGCGCAACAACGGTAGATGTTCTCCGCGCTGTTGCTCGTCCAGATTACAGCTTTCCCAGTCTAAATGATACCATTCAATTCAGCATGAAAAGCTCTATCGAATGGTATCAAGCATGGCCCAAATCGAAGACATCGATTTTTCGATGACGTCATCGTCCTTCCGCCGCGGCCTCGTCCTCGATGCGAAACAGTCAAAAATTGATGTTTCCAAAATCGGTCGAAATTGATACCGCTCGATAGCGCTTTCCATGCTGAACGGAACGGTGCCATTGCGAGTTTCGAAGACTCAAGTCTGGGCGAGTAGGAGCGCAAGAAACTCTAACCGCTAGGTTTCGCCGCTCTAAAACGGCAGCTGAGGCTAGGCAGTTTGGGCAGCTGAAGAGCTATGAGCATGTCGTCGTAAAGTACCTTAAGCGCTCTGTTCGCTTACGCATTTTAAGGCCGTTAGCTTGTGGCGTCTTCTCGCAATGGTCCACGGAAATCGAAAAAAAAATGCTTCACACAAGCCTCACCTGCATTTTCGCACCCCTATAACATTGCCCCCTCCTACGCCAAACCATTCTGCTTTGGCGTGCTAGCAGACCGTTCGACTGCCTACAAGACCTACAAGCTGCAATCTGAAAGGTTCCAACTTGACAGAGCTATTGTGCTCCGAAGACGCCCGCGCGTGCAATTTGCGAGCGGACGCCCCCCCCCCCCTCCTCGATTGAAAGGTTCGATTCTGTATGCATTGTTCATGGCGCACTCCAAAGGCTCGCTGGATAGCCTTGAAGCAATTCCTGAGTAGGGCGGCAAGAAATTTCCGATAAAACTCCCCAAACGCTTAGTCTACAAGCTGTCCCCCCCCCTCGATTGAAAGGTTCGATTCTGTATGCATTGTTCACGGCGCACACCAAAGTTTGAGTGGAATGGCGGGGAATTTCTGATAACGTTCTCCAAACGGCTCGAAATAGTCTTGAAAACGGCGCAGTTCCCAGTGAGAGAAGATAGAAGCGCAGGGGACATGTGCTCGCCCACTCGATTGATAGGTTAGGTTCTGTGTGCATTGTGCACGGCGCACTCTCGGGGCATTCCTGGCATGAAAGAGCACTGGCGACGTACGCCATCTTTGAGATACTCCGAAAGCACGCATATCCTGGGAAATAAGCTGCTCTAATCGCCCGTCCAGCCAATTTTGGACCACCCACGGCGAAAATACGGGTGTTCCGGTAAAGTTTTACACATGCTTGTGTAGATCTCGAAGAGGCGAATCGAATGGTACCAACCTTTATTCAAGAGACCTAAAACTGAAGGAGTTATGAGCGTGCGACGCTTTGCGACGCCATATTGGCGTTTTTTCGCCCACTTTTGACCGTGCGGCGCGAGCGGTATTGTAGGCGAATCGGACGGCAACTAGCGCAGTCCGCAGGGCTGCCCGTCTTCTTCCAAATCGGAATAGACGAGCTTTGCTGCCAACTTTCAGGCACTTTCTTTTCAGCAACAACCTGATTGAAAAACTCTGTCAGCCAGTCAGCAGGGCACCAGCCCTTCGACTCCACAGGTCGACCGGCAGGTCATCAAGACCAGTGGCTTTGCCTGACTTCATCTTCCTCAGGGTTGCCTCAGTTTCGCTCACTGTTATCTTCTGAACGGGACCGTGTACAGATGAAGCAAAAGGAACAGGATGTTCAAATTCTACATTCGAGATTTCCTCGAAGTAGTCGCGCCATCGCTTCACAGCCCTTTTACGATCCATCAGAAGATGGCCGTTCTTATCGTTAATGCCAAAGAACTTTTCGATGTCTTCTGCTTGGCGACAGCGAGCTTTGGCGAGTCGGTAAAGATAGCGCTCACCATCGCGCGTTTCCAGTTTTTCACTGACTTCAGCGTAGTATGCGGCATTAGCAGCAGCCACTGCCTTCTTTGCCGCTTTTTTCGCTTCTCGATAATTCCGCCAATTATCGACTGTTTTATCACCGATAAATACGTGATAGATCCGTTTCTTTTCCCTGACCTTCTCTCTGACATCGTCAGTCCACAGCTAAGCCTGCTTGTTGACCCGACGCCGTCCAGGCTTCGTTGTGCCGAGTTCGACGCGTGTAGCCCGGGTTATCGCATCGGTAGCCTCTTTGCAGGTTTCGTCGACAGTTGTTACCGTCGGCAACCGAATGCGAGAGATAACAGCTGCTTCCTTCTCCTTCAATCGCCACCATTTAATTCTAGCCGTCGACACGTTTACACCTCGGAGGTTTGATCTTCAGCGAGCAGATCAGTGGACGGTGTTGCGTGGCAACCGTCTCATACGGCACGGTCTTCGCGTCTGTGACACGGCCTTGGTCGCGACGCCTAACAATAGTCAGTCTGCGTTTTAGCGTTCCCGCTATAAAACGAGATGAGGTGGGAGTCACGCTTTCGAAATTTGGTATTCACGATGGTGAGGTCATGTGAGTCTGCATACCCAAGTATACGCTCACCATCGGCGTTGCGTGACCCATAGCCAAAACCACCATGACAGCTGTAACCGTCTTTCGCTGCTCCGACGTGACCATTAAGGTCACCTGCCACAACAGCCATATCTTCTGACGGCACTTCTGCTGTCTTCTCATCAAGCAGGGACCAGAACTCGTCCTTGGTTTGCTCGGAGCAACCTGTCTGCGGAGCATACGCGGAAAAGAAATGACATCGTCGCTCTTCTACGGCGACAACAATCTTCATCAAGCGGTCATCGAAACGTTCTACGCTTGCAATCGCGTCACGGAAACGCTCGAAGACGATCATACCGACACCACTGGTGGTCCTGGGACTGCCGCACAGAACGGCCTTGAAGCCGCGGCCAATGTCCCTCGACTTGCTGCAGGACCACCTCGTCTCCTGCACCGCACAGAAATCTATCTTTCTTCGCTCCAGTGCTTCTACCAACTCGCACGAGTGGCCCGTCAACGTACCCACATTCAACGTTGCTACGCGGGTCTTGCCTACGTTGCGGGACTTTCGGACTAGCTCTGTTGCCCCCGATGCCGTTCTCGCATCAGGGACCCTCGCATACTTCTCACACTCGCCGGGCTTTGCGAGTGCGCGTCTGCTCCCGCGGACGCCGTAGCATTATCTCGAGAACTCTGTAACGTCATCAACCATATGATGTGACACAGAATGTTCGTAGGCCGGCCTCTCACTAGGGCCTGTCGCCTGCATTCGATTGTCCGTGATTGGCTCAGCCTGCAAAAGCAAGCAGTTTCCAGTGGCACCACGTGGAAGAACGGACATCGCCACCGGCATGAATACGGCCCGAGGTTGATACTACTTACCAGCGACAACGCCTGTTCACTAGTCAACATATTCTACGATTTCTGCTTCAAACCGTCATATTTGGGAAGGAAACGACATCGGTGCCAAAAAGTTTATTGTAACATCTTACGGTGAGCTGATCTGATTACATACTGATTGGCGAGCACAATCCCGTGCTTTTCACTTCAAAACTTCTAGAAAAAAACGACGTCATCGAGTTTTGCTGATTGGCTGGTCGGGGCTTTGCACTTGCCAGGAGTCATGAACATCAGATAGGATAATTGCGTGATCTCCATTTCAAAGTGCAACTCTAAGTGGTTCTGTTGATATTGTTCCCTACTTACTGGAAAGTAAGCCGGTTGAGTTCTCTTAGCCACTGAGCCCTAGCCACCGGCTGACACCTTCACGTAAACCTCACTGAAGCCCAAAACAGGAACGCCTTGAGTACAAGTCGGAAACACCACTCGAGACAAAGCCCTCCTACCGGTCATTAATTCTATTCATCTGTTGACGAATGAAGGACGTGTGTGCAGAAAGAAGGAGTAGCTAGATTTGAAAGTGGTTGAATATCATTCCTGTCATTTGCTGACTTCCAGAAAAACTGCATAATTCAAAAAGTAAACAAGGATCTCTTCTTCTCTTTACTTCCAAATTTTCACGCCGAGGGTTGACTCTTGCGGTTTCGTCCACAAAAGAACAGCTTCCTGAGCTAAAATGACGTTTACGAGATCTACATCGCCAGTCACCTGTAGGTTAATGAGAACATTTTGTGGCGCTCTCCGAGTGAGATGGGTGCAGAGAATTTCAATGGTCCACCTAGGATGTCATAGAGCGCACCTGTCTGCAAAAATGAGACAGGATAACTATTCAAAGGGCTAACCCACATTATCGAACGTTGGTCTTGCCACGCAGAGTCAAGCAACGCGCGAGAATTGTGCGATTCTGGGCGTTGGCCGCCATTTTTGGAGCCCATGATCCAAAATCTCTCACTTCGGCGTCGTTGGGCAGCTCCGCGTGGCAAGACCGGCGTTCAATAGGGTGAGCGGGCCCATCGAATCCTGGGTAAGTTATACTGTCTACTTCTGTTAGTGTTTCATCTTTCTTCTTCAAGCCTTTTACGACACGCGCGATTTTCAGATGACTGCCGCGTGGGACGGTGCGCATTTTTCCCGCGCGCTGATTATTTCTATTATTTTATTTTTATTATTTGTTAGATATGAAAAAACAGTAACAAATGAAGTTTTCCATAGACAATCTTGACCGTAACTATTAGTGGACTCATTGATTTAATTTGTACTATTGAATGAGTGATAACTTTCATGAACTATTTTTATGATGGTGTCCGACGATGTCGTCGGACACTGTCCCACGCGGCAGAAAGAGTGCCCGACGACATCATCAGAAAATGTCGTAAAGGGGTTAAAATCCATGTTTTTAGGCAAACATAGGATGCGTTCTATCAGATCCTAGGTGAATTCAGCAAAATCTCTGCTCACTAACTCAACTGGGAATGCGCTCACTTTGTTAATGCGACGTCGTGCTAGAATCTGGGCAGAAATCGAAATAAAAATAAGAAGTTCAGGAAGGGAAGAACCGTTGAATACCGGATTTTGGAGAGTAGTAAGTAATTTGGTAAGCTTAAAACACCAGCCACTTAGCAACCACATACGGCAAGCAGCATACATTTGCTTAAAAAGGGCCGTTTAGAGCAGCATCGCGGTGCGAGTCGACGAGGTGACAAGTGCTTATTTCGAGGAAGCGTTAATAACCGACAAGGGAGTTTATCACTACGTTACGTTGTATCGCGATGGAGCTCTGAACACCCACTAACTCGCTTGCGAGGCGCATTCATTACCGTATCACTTACCATTAAAGATAGAACAATGATTCAATATCATATACTATCGTTAATCACTGTTTTCCACAAAATAAACGAAATCAAAAACAGAGTAAGGTTCACTCCTCTGCTATGCATCTTCCCGCTCAGCTACACCACATGAGCTCAATGAGCACTGAAGCAACATCTGGAACAAAGGACAACAAGGTCAGTGCTACCATGTGGCGATTTCCTGCCGTGAAAGGAGAATTCCCTTGTTCTCAATGACCATATATGACATGAGGAGCAAAGCTTCATAGCTTCGTCACATGAACTGTGTTAACTGATGCCCTTTCTAGACAGTGTCGCCGTCGCCGACTCAGTCCCAAGATGGAGAAACTGATCTGTCCTCCACAATGGTGTGTTTTGCAGATTTTCAGACGTTTTGCGAGATATGTATTATAGTAGTAGCTTTATAGGGTTGGCAATAGAAGGTTATCTGCGATAATACCTACTGTCGTCATGGGTTTGAAGCTGGTGCATACGTAGGACGGCGGACTACAGCTGTTGCGAGGGTGATTCTGATAGACAAGTTGCCGTATTCATGAACGCTTCCGGCAACGTTCAAGACTTCCGACAGGAAGGATCAGTAGCTTGAAAGGGCTATTCATGAAACGGATATGAACATGAGAACCAATCACGTCCTGGGAGGCCAAGAAACGAATGGCGAGGGAACGGGAAGATAATTAAGATCTTTCCGCTCCCGCCGTTTCATCAATATGGCTATTGCTGGCGAATTTTCGGGAAAGATGTGTATTTATTTGGTGTTTGTTTGCCTGTAGATCAGGACTGCTATCGCCCTTTTATAAGGAAGTTGGGCTATGCAAACGAAGGAGAAAAATGGGATAAAATTGTGCTGCGCGAAACTTGGAATACGGTACAGCTCGCTCTCCCCCCCCCCCCCCCCCCTTGACCATTTAACAGTGAGGCAACATATATCTTCATTGCAGAAAGGCAAGGGAAGGAACTCTGAAATGTGGTCCATATAGTTTATTTCATGCGCTAAGTCTCTCCGTGAAGGGAGGGATCATCTTGTAACTGCCGATATACCTTTCTCTCCGAGGGTAGACTAGACTCTGGCACGCTTTGTGCTGTTGTCCGTCGCACACCAACATTATCGCTTTTCCGCAGTAGGCACGCCACATACGTCGATGTCACGAGTGCGTCTTCACTGTGGAAAAGCGTGCTCCGCCTTCAATTTCGCGCTCTAATGTTTGCATCTAGCTTTTGCCCACTTTAGTTTCCTAGAAATTTCCTTTAATAGGTGGTGTCTGTAGCTCCAGCACAGCGCAACACGACGTAGTGATAGTCGGGTGTCGATTGGGCGAAGCGGTGAATCGATATGGAAGCTTATCATTACGTTGTGTCGCGCGGCTGTGGAGCTCTGAACGTTCCCTAAAGCGGCTTTCACACTGCCGTTGCTGCTGTTGCGCAATCGATGTCGTAATGATGAAGCATACCGCAGAGACGCAGAGGAGCAAGAACAGCAACGAGGGGGGCTTCCACACTGCTGCTGCCGCAATCCCGCATCAGCAACACCGGCATTGGTTGCCCAATGGTTGCGCGGCCTCAGCAACAAGGAATGATCGCCATCATTTCTTGTTGCTGATGCTCATCAACGGAGGCAAACCACAGGTCTTATCTCGTTATCTTATCTCATGCGCTGCAGCAAGCATTGAACTCCACCCCTTTTTCGTTGCTCGTTGCTGCAACAGCAGCAACGGCAGTGTGAAAGCCGCTTTAGGCCTATGTTATACCATCGATCACCCCGAGCGATGCCTAATGATGAGCTCCCATATCGATAAGCGATGTGTCGATAAGGGAGCTTATATTTAGGCTTCGCTTGGGGTGAGCGATGGTATAACATAGGCCATCACCACCTATATATAAAAGAGTTTGTCCGTCGAGTGATCTAACCGCCGCATCATCCACAGCGCGGGCAGAATTTGCTATTGAACGTGGGATGTTGCTGCAGCAGGGAAAGTGCAGCCTTTTACAGCTTAACACAACAGCAGCTACGTGCGTTTCTGAGCACCCAGATTCAAAAGCCGTGCAGCCGATTTCGTGCTATGAGCATAGGAGGGCCACTAAAGGGGTAAGAATAGAAGGGAACTTCGACAGCGGCCAGGAGGCATACGGATGGGGGGTCGATAGGGAGAACAATCAAACAGGCCAGGAGGTGGTACCAAGCAGGGTTTAGGCAATAAGGAGGGACCAGTAGGGAGTTAGCAATAAAGGGAGCAGCAAGGAGGACCAGTATGTGGATTCATTACGAGGGGACCAGTAAGGGAGACCGGATTTAGATGATGTGACACCGATGTCGCGCAATTGACGTTCGCTCGCCGTCGTCGTGCCACCCTGAGTGTGCGAGGGCTACTTAATTGGGGTAGAGTAGTAAGAAGGACCACGAGGGGGGGGGGGAGAGGGACGACAGGAAGAAGGGGCCTGAAAGCGGGACCAAGACAGAGAACCAGCAAGAAGGGAGCCGTACGGTAATTCATACGGGGAACAAGGAATCTGCCATCTGTGTCGCCTCTTCAAGCACAACACAGCGGCAACTGCGCGCCCTTCTGAGCTTTTGGATTCGGAAGACGGCTCTTCTACGCCTTGCTAGAAGCATCTGGATTAAGAAGATGTATCACCGGCATCATGCGACGAGCAGAATTCAACGTGGGACTTTTCTGCAGGAGAGGAAAGCACCCTCTTCCTGCTCGACTCAGCGGCAACTGCTCGCGTTTGTTAGCTTCTGGAATCAGAATAAGTGTTCGCTGCTACTGTGCGCGTTTCTAAGCGTGATGATTCAAACCCGTGTCGCTGACTTCGTGCCATGAACATGGGAGGACCACTAAAGGGGTAAGAGTAGTAAGGGGATTTCGAGGGTGGGGGCAGGAAAGCGAGGAGCAATGACCTGAAGGAGGGATCAGGATGGGACACAATACCTAATAGGAGGAACACATACAACAAGGAAGCAGACCAGGAGTGACACCAAGAAGGGTGGAGGCAATAATGAGGGACCATTCGAGAGCTAAAAATAAGTGGGAGCAGTAAGGAGGACCAGCTAGGGGATCCATTACGAGTGGACCAGTAAGAGAGACAAAGCGTGCAGGTTTAGGAGATATGACAGATGTCGCGCTATGGGCGTCCGCTCACCGTCGTCGTGCCATGAGCGTGGGAGGGCAATTTTATGAAGTAGAGAAGCAAGGGAGCCCACGACGGGGGAGGATCCGGAGAGCGACCAGGAAGGAGGGACCTGGAGGTGGAACCAGGGCTGGGATTTATCAACGACTTACATGACTTTAACAGAGAATTCAAGCGGAAAACTCAGATAACGCGGCTTATCGCTCACCATATCCCTTGATACCGCGCGCTGTCAAGGGTTTCGCCTCTAAGTTTCTCTGTTAAACTGCTGTAAGTCGTAAATGAATACGGCCCCAGGACGGTGAACCAGCAAGAAGGAAGCTGTAATGGGATGATAGCAAATTTTATGTTTTGCAGATATTGCTTTTCGTACGTCAACGCAAGGCCGCGCGAAGCGCACAAGTGAGAGACACGCCGTTAGGCGTGTCGGAGCACTTGTGTATGAACAACCAGACGTTCAGCGGCCTAGCGGCCGCCAAACGTCTGGTTGGGGGCTTCGCCCACAAACCCTGAGAATAGAACACCGCTAGGCCTTCTTTCTAGCGTTACAGATAAAAACTGGCTTTACGGGAAAGCGGGACAATAGGGCTCAATCTTCAAAACTGCTTCTATGAATTTCTACGCCGATTTATACTCCAAAGTACAAATTCTCGACGTGGCGAGGAACAGATTGTGATAATCTTGTGATAGCTCTATACCGCTAAATATCCGACGGCAATAATAATCCTCCGATCATTCTCCCTACCCCCCCCCCCCCCGACATTACACAATACCCCCTTACCCATGTGCAGGTAGATGCAGGCAGAAAAATGTAGTGAGCATCAATCAGTAGTGACAGTGAGAGGCATGTACACTCACACGCTGCCTTTCAAAGGTCATCTGAAAATCCAACGCATGCTTCGCAATGTTTGATCTGTGGCACATCTTCTTGATCTAGATGCACGTCGTGCGACAATTCTGTCACAAACACATTGGACGATAGTGAGAAAAAGTACTGGTCCGCCCTTCCAGGTTTCTTCCACCGATCCCCCTTCCTATTACTGGTCCCACCTTCGTTGGTACCCTCTTCACTGCCCCCTCCTCTTTTGGCAGCCTCCTTCACTGGCACCCTAAATGGTCCACTTTACCGGTCCCTCCTTTACTGCCCCCACCCCTTCACAGCTCCACCATTACTGGTCTCACCTTCACTGATCCCCTTTTCTGGTCCCCTCCCCCTTCACTGGCAGCCATTAGTGGTCTTACCTTCACTGGTCCCCTCTTCACTGGTCCTTCGTTAATGGTTCCCCCTTTACCGGTACCCCTTCACAGGACCCTCCCACGTCACAGGTTTCCGTTCACTCCCCCCCCCCCCCCAACCCTCACTTTAGTGGTATCCTTCATTGGCCGTCACTGGCTCCCATTAAAGGTCCTACCCTTACTGGTATCCCTCCCCCTTCACTGATCCTCCCACCCTTCACTGGACCCTGCTTACTGGTCTCCCCTTTAGTGGTCTCCCACTACACGTGTTTGGAATCCTGACACCCCTTGCGCGACATAGGTGACCTCTCTTCTGAGCCCAGACACCCCTTACGTGCCATCGCTAACATGCCTTCTGAATCCGAGCACCTGTTGTACGACGTAGGTGACACATCTTTTCAAGCCGGACGTCTGTTGAAGGACATCGGTGATATGCCTTATGAACTCGAACGCCCTTTGCGCAACATGGGTGACACGTCTTCTGACGCTCTCAACCCGACATGGGTGACACCTGGTCCGAACCCGGACGTCTGTTACTCGACGTCTAGGAGAGGCCAGACCGACGGGCAGACGGACGGACGGACAGACGGACGGACGGACAACCGCTTACTCTTTTATATATAGTAGGTTGCTTACGTGGCGGCGATATGGAAGAAAGTAAACCACGTGCTGCAGCACCGGGTGCTAGGATACTTGGAGGGGTCGCCGTGGCGCGCACGCGTAGTACGTCTACATAAAGCGAATGCTGATGCACTGTTATTTCCTCCTTACCATCACCTATCACCTTTTATTTGCCCATATGTGGAAAACTATTCTCTATTCAATTCAATTTTAGCCTCAATTGGCTAGTATCGAGGTTGTAAGCTATATATTGCTGTATCATGTATTGTTTGTTATGCACTTATGTACTGCTATTTGTTTTCTTTACTAACATTACGTATCGTTTTCTTTGCCCTCGTTACTGAATGTTTTTTGGAAGGTTACCCCCTAAGTGTCACCGTGCCCAGCTCCTTCCCCAAAATAACCACTATAGAGCATATGTAGCTCCAAAATACGTTGTTCCATCCTACACAGCATTACAGTGTTTGAGCCTCAGTTTGCTTACCGCGTTAAACGTTCGAAATGCTGTTATGTCGAATCGGCGGTTGCCCTTTGTGGACTATGTCCATTGACTCCCCGTTGCCCAAGGAGGGGAAGCGCAGGACCCCATGCCTCGCGTCCCCAGGTGCGGTTGGGGTGCAGCATGGTGACCCGCGATCCAGGAAGCGGAGCCTATCTTAGGGGCCGGAACCAATTCACAGGTGCATTCTGCGCAACAGAAACCGGGTCCGGACCGACCTGCACCCCTCATGGGAAGACACTATAGGGCCGATACAGCACAATACATCAATACAATACCAATACGTCAATTTACCCGGATCAGCCCACTGCGCGACCGGCACGACTCCACTGGAGTGACCGTGCATGCTAAAGACTCACCAACCTGGCTCCTTGTCTCAAGGAGACGTGGGTAACAATCCAGATTACTTCCAGTCCGTATATATGCAGCATACCAATACAACCGATAGATATAGATAGAAGAGGAGATCGTCGCTGCCCCCTTGCCTGCTGCTGGCTCTGAGTAGTCGACGGTGAGACGGCAAGGCCCGCAGGCCACTCCTGGAGCCAAAATGTTGGACGCATGATGCCGAAAGGTCGGCGCTCCACGGAGCGCGACCGCGCAGGACCCCGGTGGAAGTGTATACTGACAGCCGCGCGCCAGGAGCAGGCGGGGCAGCAGCGATCGATAGGGTGCGCTGCAGCTGCAGGCCGCTCCGCATGCACCTCATCAGGGCGCCGCTATGGGACCGGTGACCGCAGAGCATGGACTTGAGGATTAGCGATCATCGCATTCGACAGTTGTGCAATTACACAGTCAGAATACTTGAATCGTCATCCATATTCAGTTGCAGTTGACCGCTAGAAATTTCATCTTCGTCTTCGCCACAGTTGATGTTCATCGCCCTACATAAGCACCTTAAATTCCATCTACTTCATACTCTTTTTGTTTAGCGCTCCGATTCGCTTGCGCTCACCGATCGAGGAACTCTTGAGAGACAGCCTCTTTTGAAAAAAGGTCTGTTTGTTTGTAGCTGGTCCAAATCGAGCACAACACGAATCTATCCCAGAAGGGTAGAAAAGGTGAAGACACATCAATCGTTCGATTGATGTGTCTTCACCTTTTTCGATAATTACTTGATAATGACAGCAAAACTAGTTATGAACTATTGTACAAAAACATTTTTGCAACATTTGTGCTACCTCCTCTCACTCCACCCTTAACGCAGACCTAGATCCAGTTGCTTTCGACTATATACCTCGAAGTTATGCTGCTGCATGATTGGGACCAAGCCTAGGATGACTGGTTGGACATTTAATACAAATCGCCTTTCAAAAAGAATCACTCTTCGGAAACTTCCCTGAAAAGCCAATGTTGTCAGAGGTGGCTAATAGAAGACCAAAGCATTATTTAATGATTTGGAAAGTGACGTAGGTGCACGTCATGAGCACATATTTTATGCTCCAACGTCAAACATGAGTACTATTCCATGTTGTTGACATTAGTACCACAGAAGCAAGCCGGTGTCTTACCTGCGCGTTGCTCTAGCGTAGCTGCTACTCCAAAAGGAAGAGGTCTTTTCTTCCCGACAGGGGCCACATCCTCCGACAATGCGGAAGGACTTTAGCAATATGCGTCCATTCTGTTCGAAAAATCGGCGCGTCCTTGCCACGTGTTGAAGAGTGTTACAGTGGTAGAATATTAACGGCTGGCCTGAGTCACTCTGCTTGGTTTTGTGTTGGTTAGAGAGTAAACTCCGAGATGTGCCAATATAAATACAACTTATCATCAGTTGTGATACGTTAGACATATCACTTGCCCAAGCACAGTGCCCTCTTTCGCTTCATTTTTAAACTGCACACTATTGTGGGTTCATATTGTGCTACGTAACGTTCTCGTAGAACTCATATTTAATTAGTTGAATTCTGGCCATATGCTGCCCTCTTGCCTCTACTAGTAGTTTAAATTGTATCAGAGCGAGACATGTAAAATCTACACCAACCACAACAATAACATTATAATTGTTATTGTTGTTATTATTATTATTGGCAATAATATGCGAACACGAGGTTTCGCTCTTGCTGGTCTACTAACAGAGGGCGATTGTGCTCCAACAATATAGGTGGATCTATGCGCCTTTGACAAATTTGTCGAAACCTAGGGCCGAAATAGAGATCCATCTCAAATTATCCTGATTATTATTATTTATTATTATTTTTATTAGCAATAAGTAAAACATCAAACAATCTCACATTAATACAATGGCCGATAAGACGCAGCAGGACTAGAAAAAGAAGTAATAATAAGCCGGTAGATGAGGAAAAGGTGAAAACGATAACACAGCTTATAAGGCGGAAGAAGGGAAGCGCAGAAAAGGTACCAGCGCCTTGCTCTAAACAGGTCACGCAATTCAGAAGTGATATGATAAGAGTTGGACTAATTTTATGAACAGAAAACGGTCTATATTTATGAAATGCTTCCTAGGTTGTTCAATAAAACTAGAACCAAAAACGATAACTCAAATCTAACAAGCTTCCAGGTTCCCAACTGGGGCTATCTGGAGATGAAGACATATAACAAGGGTAATAACGAATTAGGCTGCTTTCATTTACCGCCTCGGCAGCAAACAGACTGCTTAAAGCTCTGTGTTGGTTGCTCATGGAAATGCTCGAAGATGATGACTTCTTTTTCTGATAATAATCTGCGACGTTACCGACAGGAACTCACAGCTAATGCCGACATAGTCCATATTCAATCTAAAGGATCTAAAGAAGAAAACCTTGCTCGCATATCACCCTTTGGATCTAAGCGAACAACTATCCAATCAATTCAAACTCTCACGATTACAGATTAGAAAACAGCACTCGATTTACTCATTGATTTTTGCTAAATCCCTCAAATCGACAGGAGAATTACATGGCAAAGGCTTAGATTATGACAATGGAGTCATACCATGATTTTACACTCACATTCACTATGGTCCTCCTCTTAAATAGTGTCAAACGCTGTAGGAAATTCACCGAAAGTCTCGAAAGTCTACCATAATCAGCAATGTTAAATTCTTTGTTAGACACTTAGAGAGTAAGATTGAAATATATATTGCAATTATCAGGTAAAATACCCGACAAAGTATTGACGTGGATAGACATAGAAGCAACAGTTCCCATGTTGGGTAAAAGTTCCCATGCCAGAAGGAGGACTGTACTTAAAAAAGGTATATTTTAAACCTTTACAAAATTATCAGCAGCCTTATCTTGTAACAAAGTGTTACAGTGTCTGGAGTGGCTCTGCCATGTGAAGTGCTTGCAATTATGGGTGGAAGTGGTGCAGGAAAAACCACGCTTATGAACATTCTAGCTTTTCAAAGTTCGAAAGAAATAGAAGTGCGTAGCTTACATATTCCAGAAGAAGGACCTTTCCCCGCTGATTGCAAGTTCCAGGTATTTGTATAGAACAAGATTTTCAGAGCAAAGGTGCAGTTCTAGTGAACGGGAAGGTGATGACAAAGTTGGAAATGCGACGAATGTCAGCGTACGTCCAGCAGATAGATCTATTCTGCGGTACACTGACAGTGAAAGAGCAGCTCATCTATTCGGTGAGCGATAAGCGTGGGAATGGATATACAAACAAAGAAAGGGGCTTCAAAATATGAGTTGCTGCGACTGCAGGCACTACTACGCATGGGAAGACAGTACACATACTACGAGAAGATGGAAAAAGTTGAAGAAGTTATTAGAGATATGGATCTGGCGGACTGCCAACATACCATTATTGGTATACCAAACAGGCGAAAAGGAATCTCAGTTGGCGAGAAAAAGCGTTTGGCTTTTGCAAGTGAGGTACGTGTGCAATAAGCGTTGTGATAGAGAATACTATTACTGCTCCTCCCAATATCTAGCGATAAAGGGTCCTTCTTCCTTCTATTCACATAAATACTGTTGATAATTTCACAAACCTACTCAACGGCTGCTACGCTTATGGACTGTATTTTGCTAATATGACTGCTCCCTTCTATGTGGCAACTGCCTCAGTAGGCAGTTGCCACATAGAACTAATAAGATGTGGTATTGTATATAATAGTAAAAAGTAAAGGACGTCGCGAGGATGAGCAGTTAGATGACCATTCAAACAGCAGGAACCGTGTCCTGTCGGTGAATTGAAGGCACTCTAAATTAAAGAGAGCAAAGAAATCTTTGAAACATGCCTAATTGTAAGAGGCATTTCATTCATACCACACATAGGCCCTCCTCGTCGTGGACGGTTTGTTCTTTTCCTTCTCCAACTTCCTGTCATATTACCTGAATTCCTGTCATATTGTCACGTGACCATGAACCTTTGCGCTGCTTTAAGATGGCTTAAAACGTAGTACTCCCTTTACGTCAAAAGTGTGGAACTCTTTCTGAGTACTGAGTTCGTCGGTGTACTCCCTAGACGTTTGAGTACACCGATTGGGCATATAACATCGTGAAGGTAGCAGCAATGTCAGGTCATGTCCCTGTGCGTAGCAAATAGCCAAATGACTGAAGTTTAATACTCGTTGACCGAGATTCGGCAGGTTCTCTACGAGCTTCCTAAGTAACCTGGAGGTAGATTCTATATAGCTTGCCTTTCACGTTTTCATTCAATGACCCCTGGCTTAACGTAATACGTTTGGATATGTTGAGCACTGTCCAAAATCACATGAAAAAATGTAGAAATTTATGTAGAAAAAATTTAATTAATGTAGAAAAGTGCCAAAATTCTAAATATGTTCTTCAGTTCTATGCATTCAGTCATATTCAGATACTTACCGATCCAGCTATTCTATTCTGCGATGAACCAACCACTGGACTTGACGCGTTCATGGCTCATCAGGTAGGCTACACCTCCCTCAATTGCGTACAATAAGCGGGATGGTGACAAAATATTCCTGAAAAAGCTTAGCTCAACGATGGAACCTTTTTTGTGTGTCATCCATCATATGTCTGCAGCATGATTCCAGGCAGGCACCGCACCCAAGATTCTTGTTCTTCGGGGAAAGCGAATTTACTTCGAAATTATCTGAAAAGGATGAAGCATTGACTAGTTAATCACATAACGTACGGTCCTCTCCACTCTACAAAAGCGCTAAGCGCGGCCAAAATATTATTTTTGATGGGAAGTAGAATCTGTGGAAGGTATCCAAATCTAGCTCATTCTGTCAGAAGTTTGTGTTCCTAAGTGGAGAATCTAGTGGAGCAACACGAACAGGCTCATAGAATAGAGGGGAGTAACCAACAACTTCTTTCCTAAAACTGTCTAAATGATAGGTTCAGTGATCTAAACTATGTGTTCAGGTTGTGGTGGCTCTTAGACTGATGGCAAAAAAGGGCAAGACGGTAGTCACAGTGATTCATCAACCTGGAAGTACAATCTTCAATATGTTTGATAGGTGACTGGCAGTCTCAAACGACACAAGCAGAACCGCCGTGAGAATGTCACTTGCAGGGTCTGCTTTATGGCATTAGGAAAGCCAGCATACTTTGGCAAAGTGAAGGACCTGATTGGATTCTTCGCAGGGTTTGTTCTTTAAGATGAATGAACCATATGAAAACTGAAAACCTAAAGGAAAGAGAATAATCGAACGAATTTAGCCTCGGCCACAGGTCACTGCGAGTGCCCGAATCGCACAATCCTGCCGACCATGTCATTGCAAAACTCTCCGTGAACAACGAGACAATCGAAGACGATATCAAACGCATAAATGTAGCCATATTTTCTCAAGTTTAATTTTTTGAGATTTTCACTAATTGTTTCATTCAATCATTCATAGTGCTTTAGAATGTACTATCAGTTAAAAAATTTGCCATTTTTCTTAGCTGTAGAAGCGTACGCCATAGAAGGAAAATAAGGATATAGCTTAGAAAAGGCGTCCTAGCACTAAATTTTCTTGAAAATGGGAACAGAAAAGCTAATTGCTAATTTCTGCGAACGGCAATGGCACATATTCTAGTTCATCACAGAAATGTATGAAGAGAGCTACACAGCAGACGAAATGAACGAGCTTATTCGGCAAGGCACGATTAAACGTGAGGATGATCAAGAAGATGAAGGCGAACATCCTCACACGTATGCCTTCCACCTGTGTTTTCCCCGCAATCCTGGTGATGCGATGCCACTGTATTATTTTCAGTTATGCTGTTTCAATGTGGGTCCAAATGGATGTCCTATTCCGTCGTGCATTCCTCACTACCATACGCGACCCAGTCCTCCTTCAGGTCAGGCTGCTGCAGGTGGTGGTAGGTTTTAACACATTTCGTTAACTATACGATAGAGCCAGTTAACAGGAGAGAGCTAGCGGATCTCACGTTAGCGCAGGAAGGTCGCACAGGAGAATTTGATACCTGTACACTAACAGAACATGCGGACAGGTTTCACGCACTAGGCTCTACACAAGAGTCATGCAAATTTCGGAGCCAGAATTGAACCTGAGACGAATATATTGTGCTGCCGGCGACAATTAGCTAGAGGGAAAAGCAATGAAAAGAAAGGTCACGCGAAGTAGCAGGGGTAGTTCGAGCTTCTTTTGAAGAAGACGTGACAATAGTGGAATATATGGAAAAGTTGCAACCAAAAAGATGATGATATGAACAGTAAGAGACGACGGGGAGATGAAAAGGTTAAAATGGAGGCTAACGAATCCTTAGGGGAAACCAAAAACTGCTGTGCCCTGTGGGCGAAGCAAAACCCATATGCTATCGTTTGGGAAGCAAGGAGAATGACGGCAAACGCGTAAAATACGGAGGCGGAATGCGCACAAAACGGAATTTCGCGTTTTTCTATATCTGCACCAAATACAACAGCGAAAGAATAAAAACGAGATTCAATTCGATACAGATGAGGAGCAGGAATAGTGAAGGGAAAAGCCATTTACACGCGCAAACAACGCAATTCCTTTAACGCGGTTTCATACCTTCACTGTACATATAGTACAGTGCAAATGCGGATAAGTGGCTCAACTGACCAGCACGATCGCGTGTAGAAGCATCACGTAGCACAGCCAGGAAGAAAAGTTGACGGACCAATAGGGGCAACACTCTAAACCTCCTGTATGGGTGTTCTTTGCTCACGATACGGCAATGTAAGCCTCGTTGCGATCAACACCCATGCTGAATTCCTAAATGCGATTATAGCGTAGTCCCATTAATGCTTTGAGTATGTAATACAATTGGATTTCAGATCACTTCGATTGCGATAGGCATCGTGAATTTCCGAACCGAAGTCTTTGGACCATCCATTCAGAATCTCGAAGGTGTAATGTATAACTGCGTTCGTGACATGTCATTCCTCTTCTTCTTTCCATCAATAAATGTGAGTTTATTAAAGCAACTTGCAAAATTAAAATAAAATTTCTCTGTGCGGTAGTACCTCACCTAAGCATTTCATTCCTATACAGTAGCTCCACTGAAACTAGCAATGAAACACGACTCCCGTTAAATAGTCCGGTAATCACGAAACACGACATTTTTAAACCTCTAACGACCCACATCTGATAGCGGCGCTGTCCTTTCGAAAAAAATAAGAATACCTTGTGGTTCACCGAACGCACGCCAGAGCTGATTTGCCCCTCTTCGGTTAAGTATTAGGTTGTCCCATAAGTCTTCGCCGTTTTTTTTTTCAACGATTCACTGCAGATTTCTCCGGCGGTCTCTTACATAGCACTGCATAGCTTTCCAAGGAGAATGATTTGCTCTATCAGAACGTGTATTGCGTTTCTTTTTCATCCTGAATTTTGTCAACTTTTCGGTCGTTGAAGTGAAAAGTGAAAAAGTCACTTTTTCACTTTTCAATTCAACGACCTAAAAATTGACAAAATTCATGATGAAAAAAGAAATGCAATACATGTTCTGATAGAGCAAATCATTCTCTTTCGAAAGCTATGCAGCGCTAGGCAAGAGACCGCCGGAGAAATCTGCAGTGAATCGTTGAAAAATAAAACGGCGAAGACTTATGGGACAACCTAATACATATGTTAAGCACGTCACTGTCTACTTGATTCAGGTCATAACTAGCGAGCTGCCAGTCTTTATGAGGGAATGCAAGGCAAGAATATATTCACCTGAAGCATACTTCATATCAAAATCTATGGCGGAGGTAGGTAGAATACTATGCTGATCTCACGAGAGACTTTGGAGCGTCTAAGCAATTTCCAGGCCCCACAGTACATAGCCTTACCACTGATATACTCAGCGATTCTATACTGGATGACTGGTGAGCCTGACTACAGTACTGCTATTCTCAGATTTTTGAAAAATTTTCGGAGCATTTTAGGACTATCTGAAACCGCTCATCAGTTCATCATCTTTTCATTGGCAAATGTGTTCCAGTCGCTGAATGCGATCTCTATAGGTGAATTTTTGAGTCCTTGAAAAATACTCTCATGGTGAACTCCACCATATGAAAGCGAATTGTTCTATTGTGGGTTTCAATTTGAGCGACATCCACTTGCTACTCGTGGCGACTTCTGCCAGCGTTTTGTCTTCTTAGACGTGGTATACGCCAGCATGCCGAGTTCTGGCATATAATCAATGTTAGGAACCAAACAAGGTGCCGCATGCATCGTTCTTCGGTTGAAAAGAACAAGTGTGAGAAAAGAATACGGTCATTTTTTCTTCCCATTGTGAAGCCTACCAAGGTCATAGCCTGCTCTGGTCTCCTAAGAGTCCTCCAGGGAATGCGAGATATCACAGAAACCGCGATGCTTTACGGAAACAATGTCCCTGTTTACATTATCAGTCCTTGAAAGACTGCTAAAAGAGATTCGGATCGATGTGGACGGTCCCAGCCTCGTGTGAAAACTCGTCCGTAGCTACTATTGTACGTTTAATGAGAAGTGGGGAACAGTGGATGGTATGTTTACTGGAAGTGAATAAGATAAGTTTTTGGCGGATCTGTGGCTGGTTTTAGGCGAAACGATAGTAGGAGACTGAGGCTGGAGACCTCCGCCATGTTCCAGTTACCGCCTGACATAAATTTAAAAAGAATTAAGCGGGAAAACCTTGGCTTTTCAACGATAACGTTATGGTAATCTGGGTACGACAAAAGAGTATCCACTTGTCATCCTTCATCAACAGTTGTTTAGGATATGCCTCCGGTTGTGTGTTTGGCGACGAGGGTTTGGCGATCACCGTAATGTCGGGATTCATGCAAGCGATGCTAGTTTTCGGTGGCTTCTATATTAATCTGCCCAGTGTGCCGATGTGGATGCGGCCATTTGCGGCCCTATCGTTCTTCAAGTACAGCTTCGAATGCCTCCAAATCAATCAGTGGAAAGATGTGAGCCGGCTTTAATTTAGTGAAGAGAATGTGCAAGTGCAACAGAGGAGCTGAGCTTCAGCGTTTCAGTCCTAAGCCTCTAAGTCCTGAACTAATCCAATATTTTAATGTTGTATTTAGATTACGTATATAAAAGGATGTACGGGCCTTCTCAGCCATGGAAACAACACCGTCTACTGTCCGAGTGAAACAGGGCAAGGTGTGCGATTTCATCGGATTTCGAACTATTTGTAGACTAAAGGCCCCCGCAGACTTCTGCGGCCAGCGGCAGGCGACGGACGGCGAAATCGATGAGTCACGCCGCTCAGCGGCGACGGCGAGGTACTGTAGTCTTTCTAGTCGGGACCAACTGGTGACGCGCCCGTTTCCGCTGTGGATCCCGCCGCGAAAGGGCAAAGCGCAGACAGACTCCCCCGGCGCCGCTGGAGTGGCGCCGTCTCGTATGATTCAAATCATTTCCAGCGACGCCGCTGGAGGGCGCCGCTGGCGGCGAGCTCTGCGTCCCTGTCCCATGATGGAGGATGGGCAGCGGCAACGCCGCAGAAGTCTGGGGGCCTTAAAGGCTTCCGCACACTTTTGCTACAAGTGGTGGGCGACGGGCGGCAAAATTTTTGAAGCGCACCGCTCACGCACACTCGAGTCTTGCTGGCAGCGATCGGCGGCAGCAAGCGGTAGAGGCATTCTATTCTTTCTATTCGGGACCTACTGTTGCTATTCGTTTTCCCGCCTTCTGTCTGCGCTCTAGCCGATCCCTGACGCGGTAGGATAGAGCGGAGATAGTCGCATGCACACTCGACACTGCTGCAGCCACGCTGAGGTGTAGCGTGGAAGGGGGGGGGGGGGTCGCACTGCGGCAATGGAGGCCGCAACGAGGGGGTGCACACTTCCGCTGCCACAGTACTGTGAACCTCGTCCGATACAAGAGCACATGGCAAAGTGACGTGATTAGAAGCAACGAATCCAACGAATCCACGCAAGCTCATCCGTATTTTGCGTCTCAGCCGCGTCCGACTAGCGTCCCGTCTGCGATGTAGGAAATTCACGATGGGACGCGGCTCGGACGCAACAAGTGTCTGAGCGCGGCAGCGGCCGCAACGGCAGTGGCAGCGAGGAATGACTCTGGCATTCCTGGCGGAGTGGCGTTCTACCCCCGCCCTTTAAAGAGAGGCGTTGCAAATGTCTGCGTCTCCACTATCTCATAAGGCAGCCACTAGACTCTCGAACAAGCCCAGAGGGTTGGAGTGGGCGGGCCAGGGGGTAGAACGCTCGTCCTCCGGGCATTCCTCACTGGCTGTGTGCGGCCGCGGTGCAGTTCCACAGTGCCGGAAACCAGCTCCGCCCACATTCCACTGCCCGCTTCCCGCTGCAAGGTGTGCATGCGGTTATAGACAGAACGCTGCGGCAGCAAATCAGCCGTCGCCATGGCCCAACATCCCGCCACAAAAGTGTGCAGCTGAGACACGGCACCGCTTGCCACCGTTCGCCGCCGGCGGCAAGCCTTGCGTCTCCGCCCAATAGTTAAGTAGTAGGGGCGCCGATTTGCAGCAAAAATGTGCGGAAGCCTTGAGACAACAAATAATGAAGTTAACGTTGTTCGACTTTCTAGAAAATCAACCCTCACAGTCAGTGCACAAAAGCCAATCGAAGTCAGTAATGTCGGTAAATTCTCCGCTCAGTAATAGATTTTCAGGCCTGCTGGAGAAACGTGGTATGGATGGCTCAATACTAACCAACATGCTGTTGCTACTCTTCTTCATTATCATGTATCGTGGCATTGGACTAGTCGCACTTGATCTACGAGTGCGACTCACATAAGAATTAAATAGTTAGGACGAAACTCATTTAAGCTCTAGAAAAGAAAACGTAACATAATACGAAAGTGAAAACTAGTGTAATACGCCTTCAATAAATTATTGAATTCGGTTTCGGTCTGATTAAAGCACACCCTCACTTTGGAACTTGCACGGCAAGCAATAGTCACGCCATTTTGTTCTTTGCACAAATATTTTGCTAAATATGAAAGAGCTAACCCGTTATTTTGGTCTGATGGGTATCCGTGCTTCGGCGCGAGATTAATTGCTGGACAAGTTTCACAACGTGGTAGTAGAATCAAGAAGCGCTTTGATAAGGATTAACGTCAAAGTAATAACCTCTGGGTGGGGAGCTCACGATGGGAGCCAACGATGTCGATTCACGGTGCATTACCGATCGATAACGTAGACACACAAAATTCTGTGCGTTAAATATTTTTAACGAAATTTTTTAACGGAAAATGTTCGTTAAATTTCCGGTAAATCGTAAAATTTCATTAAAAATACAAATAGCTGAAAACCTATATTTCAAGAGAAAAAACAATGAAATCCTTACACGTTACAACTTCAAAAGGTCAACAGCTATAGTTCAAGGAATGGAGTGTAACATTGCGGTGTAAGATAAACAATTCAACACCAACAAACACAGAAAAATAAACAAGCCTTCAACAACAAGCTATCTACAGGGTGCGGAATATGAATAGGATGGAATTATCATGCAAGATGATCAACGACAAGGCATCTTAAATTGCGCGATCAGGCAGGTACTCGGAGTTCCATATGCAATGTCGATGCGGGCACCAGCCCATTAAGTGTAGAAATAAGTAATAAAAATAAAATTAAAAGCCTATCAGCGGAATGTTGAAACGCTCGATTTTCGAGTGCCTTGTGGGTGGGACCAATCCATTTTTTGCAACGTATAACGGGACCTTGACGCGGCATCGGTCACACGGTCCCACACTGCCGAAAAGGTGTGACATGTTGCCAACGTGTAAACGTTTAGGGAAAGTAACTTTCCTAATTTTTCCTACGTTTTTTAAAATCGTTTGAAATACGTCCAGCGGCCGAAAACATTCTCTCCGTCTCGACTGTTCCAGGTGGCGGGCAAAATTATTGTGGGATAAGCAACGCCAGGTGAAGAAAGGCATATCTTACGAGGAGATTAAACAAGTATCTTTGTGGGTTCGTTGATGGGACTTCGCGAAGAAATTTCTAGCTCCAAAATGCATTAAAGGATAAGGATAAATGGTGGTGTTATTCAATCCCTTTTGTTCCTTTTGAAATGCGCCACGCATTCTACTACAACGGGATAGAGGCGATTTAAATGCGTGTTTTGCCATGCAATGACTTGCGGTGGCCAGCCGATGAACAAGTCAGCGCTTCGACCTTCCCAGACAAGTCAGACTGGTACCCCGGTGGGATAAAAGGATTGGTTGGCCTGGGCGGGAAATCCGAACCAGGAACCTGGTATCGGAGCAGGTGCGACAGCCGGCACCTGCTCCGACTGCGCTATACATATGCGCCCAAAATACCACTATAGTGAACGGATTGATTGACTCAAACAAGATTTGAATCCAAATTTTCTGCTTTCATGGCGTAGACTTTGACGTCGTAAGATAGAGGACGGCGTTACTCAATCCTTTTTGGGATGCGACACACGCTCTACTTCAACGTGGTATCGTGTAGGCAACTTTAATGCGTGTTTCTCCATAGAATGACTTAAGGTGGTCGGTCGATAAACAAATCAGCGCCTTATTCTCCCCAGATAAGTCTGGCACCAATTCGTCGACAACGGAAGGAAGGAGGGTCGTGTTGGCCTAAGCAGAAAATCGGAACCGGGAACCTGGAACGTGGTATCGGGTGCAAGCGACCGCTAGCACCTCCTCCGACTGCTCTACACGCGCCCATAAAATGCATTGTTTCCAACAATTCAGAACAAATTCATGAAAACATTAAAATATTCTTGCTGATTTCAATAGTTTTTCCTGCAACGTTCCTGGAACAGTCCTAATCGGGAGGATGAGACCTGCACCAATAGAGGATACTAAGGGCAAATGTGATAAATTCCCTGAGAAAAAAGTGCTTTAAAAATTCCGTTAAATTTCTAAAAATTTCCGTTAAGTCGTTAAGCCAGATTTTAACGAAAAGCGCCGTTAATTCGTTAAATTCGTTAAATCACTAACCGTTAAATGTGCACCCTGGTAGGAACAAGGGGTGCACATTTAACGGTTAACGATTTAACAAATTTAACGAAATAACGGCATTTTTTGTTAAAATCTGGCTTAGCGACTCAACGAAAATTTCTAGAAATTTAACGGAATTTTTAACGGGCTTTATTCAGCGGGTTGGGTCACATTTACCCTTAGTTTTCACTAAGGATGCAGGCATCCTCACTATAGGGATTGTTCCTGAAAAAGTATTGAAATCAGCAAGAAAATTTTAATGATTTCATGAATTTATTTTGAATTTTGGAAATAGTACATTTTGGAGGCGCATGTAGCGCAGTCGGATAAGGTGCCGGCTGTCGCATGCCCCGATGTCAGGTTCCTGGTTCGGATTTCCGGTCGAAGAAATGGTACCATGCTTGTCTGGTAAGAAAAAATCGCTGACTTCTTCATCGGCTGGCCATCGCAAGTCATTGTGTCTTAAAATACGCATTCAAATCGCTTCTACAATATCCCGTAGAAGTAGAATAGAGAGTGGTGCTACTCAAAGGAGATTGGGTAACGCCGTCTTTATCCTAACCATTTTAGGGCTAATTTTTTTTTCGCCGAGCCTCCAAGCGTCAACGAATCCACACAAAGATACTGGTCTAATCTCCTCGTAAGATATGTCTGGCATTGTTTATCTCAGTACATTTACTCGCCACCTGGAACAGTCAAGACGGAGGGAATGTTTTCGGCCGCTGGACGTATTGGAAACGATTTAGAAAAACGCTAATAACAAAAATTAGGGAAGCTACTTTTCCTGAACTTTAACACGTTGACGACGTATCACACCTTTTCGGCAGTGTGGGACCGTATGACATGGTGACGTGTCACGGTCCCGATGTTGCAAAAAAGGATTGGTTCCCTGCACCAGACACTTGAAAATCGTGCGTTCCACAACGTATTAACATTCCTCTGATAGCTTTTAAATGTTTTTTTATAAATTCTTTCTGTACTTGATGGGCAGGTGCTCGCATCGAGATTGTATATGCTCGCAGAGCAATCACACAACACAGTTTCGCAAAGAACTAGGAAAGAGGGAACTCCGGGCTCTGCCTGATCACACATTTTGAGACACCTTGTCGATGATAATTTTAAATGATAGTTATATAGCCGTTCTTATTCCTCGCCCTGTTGATAATTTGTTGGTGAGGGCTTGTTTATTTTTTTGTGTTTGTTGAAGATGAATTGTTTATTTTGCATTGCAGTGTTGCACTCCATTCCTCGAACTTTAGCTGGGTTACCCCCCCCCACTTCGTTAACTAGGGTGGTCTTATCATGATATAAAAGAGACGGAAGTAATGGGTGCGATGTAGACAAAACTTCGTCTAGGAGGTTATTTTGGTGCTCATGACGAATCGGACGTCCGTTTTTAAAATTTCAGCCAACTAGCGAGGGTATGTTGCAATAGGAATGGGTAACGCTCACCAGCGCATACCTACCGTCACATACCCTGGCAACGACCCTTCTGCCTTGTGGAGGAACGCAGCTATAGATTGAAATTCGTGATTCATTGCACTTTCGACAGCTACTCTAGAAAATTCCTTTCGAACCTCACCAATTACCTTTCAACTGTGTTATCAAAGCAGAGAAAGTAGGGAGAATTCAAAGGGGAAAAAGGAACGAATGCGGCTGCTAAGGAGAAAAGCAATAATAGGAGGTTAATACGAAAGTGGAGTTGAACGCATTTCTAAACTGCAGAGGTAAGACTTGTTTCAATCTTTTCACATAACTCCTACACAGAGTTTGGGGAAGTCGGTGGTCCTGACACGACTACTGATTAAGAGGGAAATCGGCCGTAATTGTCGAAATGGACATCGGCATCGTGTTCAGCATCCTGAATAAGGTATTTGGACGAAGTTTGGATGGGCCAGATATCTTCTTGTTAAAATAATAGCCGTCGCGCACCATTGCGCGACAGTGTCGTCAACGTGTTGAAATGTTGGTTTGTAGCTCATTGTATTTCTTAACGAAATAACGATTTACCGGAAAATTAACGAATAATTTCTTTTAAAAGAAGTCTTTAAGAAAATTTACGCACAAAACGTTGTGTGCACCCCTGGTGGGAACCGTTGTGGATAGGGACCATGTGGACGGCGAACATTACTAGGTGGACATTAATACATATAGGAAACACTCGCTCATCGAACAGTCAATGTCGATCGATAATATCAATAGGCTTGCTCAGTATTGAGTGTCGAGGTGGAAATCATGTGAACACACGACGACATCTATATCGGTCTTACAACATAACACATTCGAGAATATATTAGGGGGGGGGGCAAAAGTAATGAGACAAAATGAAAAAAATCTTTACCTCTCTATAACTCAATTACAACTCAACGATGCTGAGGAATATATTTGCCATTAAGAGCAGGGACCTTGCTGCCATCGCTCAGCCAACTTCCTGATCCCATCGTTCCAGAACTGCATGGGCCTGGTGTTGATCAACTGCTCGACATGGTTGTCAAGGACTGCTTGGGTTCTTGTGTCCCTTCCGACTAGGAAGTCCTGTAGGCTCAAGTAGTAGTAGTAGTCGCATGGAGAGATGTCCAGCGAATACGTTGGGTGAGGCATGTGAACGTAGCCCAGCTAGCCAAGCTTATCCGTGGTTACTTGTTCCCGAAGGGGTGCGGCGTTGTCGAAGAGGAGAACCTTCTTGAAGCGCTGCGAATGAATAAGAGCGAGTCGCCGGCCCATCTCTTCTATTTCGTTCACCATGGCCTTGGAGTTCATCGTAGTGCTCTTGGAAAACAGCTTCCGGTAAACCGATCCATGGGTGCAGACCCAAAAGCTCCAAAGATACCTCTCGCCGTGAACATCTCGCCGAACGAAGGTCGGTAGTCACCAGGCCTCACCCAGACTCGCTGCTTGGCAGGGTTAAGGTAGAAGGCCTGCTTCTCATCCTGCGTGAATATTGAGCCCAGGCTGCTCGGGGTTGGGAATTGGGGGAGATTTGCACGACACAGGTCGACTCTTCAGACTGGGGTTTCGGCATGAGACAGGCTGGGGTTTTGGCATGCTTCTGGAAAGGGCGGAACTGGTAACTTCTCAGATGGGCTTCAGTAAGTAGCATACAAACATACAAATACGACAAGCACGATGCCAGACTCCAACCACGAGACATATGGACACGGCATGGGGTGTCTCATTACTTTTGCCCCCCCCCCCCCCCTAATAAATCAACCAGTCAGAAGTCATGGGTATTTTCGTCTGCTCGGATTCGATTTTTGAGGATGGAATCACTCAAATATGTATAATACAAGGTGGGCTCCACAATAACTGGGCGGGATTTTTATCAATCTGTCAATATCTATCGATTTTAACAATTTTTGCTTGCTTTGGTCGTTTGGTGTAGGGCATAGAGCAGCATCGTGGTGCGATAAATACCTATATCGATTAGACAACGCTATTAATCGATATGGAAGAATACCGCTATGCTGCGTCGCTCATCGGTGCAGCTCTTAACGTTCCCTAACGCACATACAGTAGCTGATAGATGAGCTTCATAACCAGAAGCCACACCCAACAGAAATTGAAATGCGATACGGACATGGTGCAGTTGGAAGTCGACGTGATAAGGAGACATCCAGTCAGCGAAAAAAAAAAAGCGATTTCGAACTTGAATTCGCTCCCCAACCTAACATATATTTACTTTCACCGGCCCTACCAATTTAGATGAGGATTGTGTTCCGTGCAAGGAAAAGCTCCAATTTCTCTGCCGGATGTGCCAGGAAATGGATAAGGTCAACATAATCTCTAAGAATCTATGACGAAGGAGAATTTCTGTGACATCCTTTTGAAGCAGAATGCATGGCGCAACCAAAAAGTTAAACATTTTAAATGGTCTCATTAATTGGCCAGGAATCCCTACGCCATAAAAGAGAACGGCGCATTGCAGCCTCTTCATGAGTTCAGCTCGCAAATTCCTTCGTCTTCAAAAGTGAATTAGCTTCATTAGCCACAGGTGCAGGTGAACTTTTAGAATCGACGTTGCAAGCAACTCGACTGCTAATCATCTTATGCGCAAATATAGGTTCTGCCGTAACGAGCTTCGAGGATGGTACTCGCTGCAGAACACCCTCTCCAATTAGAGACGAGTGAAAAATTTGGGAAGAAATTCAGACAAAACAAAATTTCGCAAAAAAGCAGTTGAGCTGTTTAATGAATTTCAAGATGCATTCTTCTAGTTCCATTATAGCTTCATAGAATAGCTTTATAATAAAAAAGTATAAAGGACGGCGTGACGCATCCCTTTTGGGATGCATCACGCATTCTACTTCTACGGGATGTCGTGGAGGCGGTTTGAATGCGTATTTGGCCATACAATGACTTGCTGTGGCCAGCCGATGAACAAGTCAGCGCTTTATCCTTCCCAGACAAGTCTGGTACCAATTCACTGACCCCGGAGAGATGGAGGGCCTGGGCGGGAAATCCGAACTAGAAACCTTGTATCGGATGCAGGCGACAGTCGGCGCCTCCTTCGACTGCGCTACACGCGCCCTAGCATAACTTTATACACCATATATCTGCCTGTAGAGCAGTGGCTGCATTTACTAGCGTTTACACAAATTCCTTCCACCAACATCATGCTCCTTTAGGGCGCATGCTAGTGCAGTCGGAGCAGCCGCTAAGCAACAGTTTTTTTTTCATCCGTTTCCAGGTTATTGGTTCGGAGTTCCCGCATAGGCGAACGACCCCTTCAGCCCCTTCGGGATCGGTGAATTCGGAACAAACTTGTTTTGGGTAGATAAGGCATTGACTTGTTCATCGAATCAAATCATTGCGCAGGCCAAAAATGCCTTCAAATTGCCTCCGCGTCATTCCACATAAGAAGTATGTGTGATGCTCCTCAAAAGGAATTGATTCCCACAGAGCTTTATCCTCCATTATACAAGGGAGTGCTAAATAGTCGAGATTGATGCTCGAGTTGAAGATTCGTCAGAACGAAATTGTATGTCTTGAAATCTACGGAAAGGGAACTTATTGTTACTAACAAATCATCAAACAATCAAGTATAGTCGATGAGTGCATAACGGATTTCCTACGTTTTTTAAATGTGATACTCATAAAACAATCCAATCTTTTGGTCATGGGCTGCAATTTCATGATGTGCTTTCAATTCTTGCGGATAAATGCTAAAATTTTTGGATTTATCCTAGGTGGGAGGGGGCAAGCTTAAGGTGTGGATTGCTTACGTACATCACCCTATGCTATAAAACGACATCCCCGAATTTAAACGAAAGCTCCTGGACCATGGGATAGCCCCTGAAGTTTTCGTAGAAATCAAGTAAAGAACTAGAGACGTAAATTACTATGTTCCTCCGCCTGCCGATGAGGACAGATCCAAATTTTCAATGCAGTTGTCAGTATTTTTGCTGTGTTCAGTTCGAGCTTGCTATGTGGATATTTGATTTCCTGGCCTAGCTCTACAATGCCGAAGTTGGATGACGAGAGGAGCAGGAGAGTTTCAATGCATTGTCATTTTCTATTTTCTGACCAATTCCTTCCGCCTCCTCAGAACACAACAAATTCAGCCTACTGCTGTCTTCTCTGGTGAGTAGTGTTCTTCACTGCTTCTGGAAAACTATTTTTGTCCAAAAACCAATATCAGCTTGGTGTGACGTATACTAATCCAATAGAGCAGCTACCGCGTCAAAAACGTCAGTTTGATCGAATTTTGTCAGCATACCGCACAAATCTAAATTCTCAGCCCCTATTTTTGGACAGCGATAATCTGAATTCTTGTACTTGATTGTTGTTGTATCTAAGCGCTTCCAGGGCTTCGACGAATTATTGTCTAGCAACCCAGTAGTCAGCTAGAAGCAAATAAACTACGTGACAAACAACCGTCCACTACGCCCTGTGCCATCCATTTGCGCGTGACATTTTGGGAGGCAGTGAATGTCCGAGGTGTTTAGATTGCCTTTCCTTTCCAGTGCCGCGTTTCTTTCTTTTTCCTCATTCTTCTCCTTCTTAATCTGTTTTGTTCTTCCCAAATTCTTCAATTTGCTCTAGATTACGCTTTACCATGAGACCTAAACAGCAGAGGATGTCTCTGGATTCAATGAGGAATGAGACTTCAGAACTGGGTCCCAATATGTATTAGCCTGCAGTGGTACTTGGTGACGTACTTCAAATCACTTTGACTCAACCTTCCCTTCGGCCCAACGACTTTTTGCATCTTTTTTGTACCATATTTCTTGGAAGCCACGAAGACACGACACCACAAGGTTCGGAGGCATTAATGCGGTGAACTCTACCTAACGGATGTAGCGCACCGGAGAGAAGGCGCCTGCCTCTTGCACTCCAAGAACAAGTTTGGGCTCGAATCGTCCTAGTCCACCAAGTTTTATTATTTCTCAAGATCACGCTGTGAATTGGTGTCGAGTTCATGCACCCAGTTGTATACCAGTTGACCTGAAACAGTGACCAATGCGCCATCAGATTTCGCGGCTATTGGAGTTGGGTGGTACATCTGTAGGTGGTGATCACATGGCCATGTACATAGCATTCCACGTCATCGGATGCAAACTTGAGGCGTCGGATTCAGACCCCAAGCATGTTGAAAGCTATTACTTCGGCTTATTCTACATTTTTTTATTCATGCATTTATTCACAAATGCTACGACACACCTGACGTTTCGGCAAAAACTGAGACCCTATGATCACCAAGAAGCTGTTTATCAAGCCGTGGAACCCTTGTTTTCTGTCTGTTTACGAGACAGACGCTCTGCCACTGAGCTATGGAGGCTCGCTCACCTGCCCCACTGCTCGTGCTGGTTTGAATTCAATGTAGGGGATGGAGCACAGGCTGCGATGCAGCGCTATTCCCTCTCGCAAAACGGTGTCTCCATGCGGGACCGAACCACAGACCTTCTGTTTACAAGACAGACGCTCTGCCACTGAGCTATGGAGGCTCGCTCACCCACTCCACTGCCCGTGCTGGTTTGAATTCAACGTAGGGGATGGAGCACTGGCTGCGGAGCAGCGCTATTCCCTCTCGCAAAACGATGCCTCCATGCGGGATCGAGCCACAGACCTTCTGTCTACAAGACAGACGCTCTGCCACTGAGCTATGAAGGCTCGCTCACCCACTGCACTGCTCGTGCTGGTTTGAATTCAATGTAGGGGATGGAGCACAGGCTGCGATGCAGCGCTATTCCCTCTCGCAAAACGATGTCTCCATGCGGGACCCAACCACAGACCTTCTGTTTACAAGACAGACGCTCTGCCACTGAGCTATGGAGGCTCGCTCACCCACTCCACTGCCCGTGCTGGTTTGAATTCAACGCAGGGGATGGAGCATTGGCTCCGGCGCAGCGACCAGCCTTATACTAACCACGGATTGCCTTCACCTTCCCAAGGAACTTCAGGCAGGGACCTAGGTCATGCAAGAAAGCTTGAAACGCTGATTACAAATATGTAGGCCAGATCTGCTAAATGGATTTCCTTAGCGAGTACTGGGCGGTGAAGGTTCTCGAAAGTAAGGCTCTGTTGTCAAACAAATTATTTATCATATTTTCTAATTGAACAGAAGAAAAAGGAAAAAAGGAATGTGCTTCAAAAAATTTCACAGAGGGCATTGTTTCTGACCTTGGTTTGAATGCTGTTTTGAACAAATGGCCAATGTGTATGCATTATGCACCTATCCGTGTTATTCCGTTTCCGGGCGTTTTTGATCGAAAACTCAAAAACGCTTTCCTTTCCAAAATCTATTGAGCTATCAACAAAAAATAGTTTAACTCTTCCATTTACTAATGTTTTCATTTATTCCATTCTAATATTGTTCGTGTAAACTTGAAGGAGTCTCCAAATCACTCAACCCAAGCGTATCTGCATCCCTTGTAAGAGCTCGATAGGCTTGAACTTTAGGTTCCCCACACTTCCAAAAGTTCACCTTCCAGAAGTAACTTTCTTGAGCATTGAAATGGAGGAGGAGAAAATTGGCTGCTGTAATCCATCTGCTTCTTCGCCGAAATGGACTCTTCACGTCCCGCCTCCCTTTTAGCGACAATGACAATGGTGTTGTTCATCGATGCTGCATAATCTTCAGTCGTCGTTTCTGTAGAGTTAGTACAGATTTTTGCAATTGATCCTTGCATAATTTTTCATATTCAAAGGAACAGTTTTATTGGGCTTGAATTTTGAGGAATTATCTTTGTTAGTGGGCGCATGGGAGCGCAGCCGGAGGAGGCGCCGGCTGTCGCGTGCAGCCGATACCAGGTTCCTGGTTCAGATTTCCCACCCAGGCCAAGCAAGCCATCCATCCCTCCGGGGTCGGTGAATTGGTACCGGACTTGTCCGGGAAGTATAAAGCACTGACTTGTACATCGGCTGGTCACTGCTTGTCCAAATACGCATTCAACACCCCTCCACGACATCCCGTAGAAGTAGAATGCGTGGCGCATCCCGAAGAGGATTGAATAACGCCGTCCTTTATCCTTTATCCCTTATCTTTTCCATTATTTAGAAATTTTGTACGCATGTCGTTAGAGGTTCTGGTTTATCCTTCATGAATGAAAACAGAGAGAAACGCTGTTAAGCTCATTTCTCTTCTTAATAACTCCGCATAGTGGTAGCGTTGTGGGAAGAGATACCGCCTTTTGGTTCGGGTTCTGCCCAGGACCAATAAGCCTTTCATCTATACGGGACGGTCAGTTGTTATTGGACTTGTCCGGGAAGGATAAAACACTCATTCTCCATTAACTGGTCGCCGCAAGTTACTGAACCACGAACCGGTTACCGCTGTCTTTTGACATTCATGTTTTTGAATGAATTCTGACTTGGGCGTGAGTAGCACAGCAGGGGAAGTGCCGGCTGTCTCGTGCACCCCATACCGAATTTCCCGCCCAGGCCAACCAAGCCTTCCATCCCTCCGGGCTTAGTGAATTGCTACCAGACCTGTCTAAAAATTCGACTTGATCACCGGCTGACCACCGTAGGTTGGGCCTAATACGCATTGAAATCGCCTCCAGAAATCCCGTAGAAGTGGAATGCCTGCCGCATCACAAGGAAATGAGTAACACCGCCCGTTGTTCTTTGTTATTTTGAATGAATTCATTTTTTAGTGAGTTGAAACACATTTAAGAACATCAGTTTTCGGAGCGCTCAAAGAATAACGACGTGGTGCTGTTTGAAGGAGTTTCTGAATCGTGTTCGATTACGCTGACTTCACGAGATTTCCCATCAACTGTAGCACCTGCCAAATGACGTCCCGTTCATCGATGGCCTCTTGAAGGAGCACGTTCAATCAAACCACCTGCATGCACGCCACGTAGCCCTTTCAGCTGAAGATCGGTGAAATCTTCGCCCTAATACTTGATGGCGAACACTGACTGAGGCAAAATTCATTTTCTAACAATGAGTCGAGAAAACTTGGTTTTGGTTTACAGTCCCTAGCGTCGAGAAGACGGAAGTTTGACTATATTATGTCAGGTTGTAAACAAAGTTCTCTCGGTTTTCGCGCATTCCTAATATTAGCGCGCACCAATTTTGAACGATTTTTATTCAAATGCTACTTACTTTGAATAAAACTCTTCATTTTGAACTGAGTTATGATGTTTTAAAAATAGCATGCGAAAACTGACATAACTTTGTTTACAGCCTAATAGTTTACAAAATTTTTTTCAGACTTGCACGTCACATCCTACCTAACACGTTCTTCAGTTTTAGAAATCCTAGCGGTATTGAAGGTACTCGTAGATTAGCTCTCACCATATTAGGAAAGATGTAAGGAAGTTCCTTTTTGTTTATCGAGTGCTCTCTTAGTTTGATGAGCTCAGCGAAAACTATCCTACACCTGTTATAGCGATGTTAAGCAAATCTCTAGCGCCAGGCGGGACTCGAACCCGCACCTCCTGCTGATGAACGGATGTTCCACGCCATCACACCACCGGGGCTGTTTGATCGAATGCAATATCCACACCTCGTGGGACCCGTCAGCCCTCACCCGTATATCGAGATGGGTCGGCCGCTGATATGAGCATGGGACCAGTTTAGCTGAATCTCTTTATAGAAATGATCCAACTCATTTTTTAGACCTGTAGTGGATGGTTGGTAGTGAGGTAGTAGGCTGCTATAACGACATTGCTACCCCGGAAGGAGCCGACCGCTGGTGGTGCAATCGCCAGCATTCCCGCTCGGTCAGCAGGAGGTTCGTATTCGAGTCCCGCCTAGCGTTAGAGTTTTGACTTCTTTTATTTTGTTTTCTTCTTCGCAGCAAAACATCGTTATGACAGCTAGTTGAGGCTTGTAGAACATAATTGAATCATACCCTACACCTATTTACAGGATGAACCAAAATAATGTGGACAAGATTGATTTATCATAATTGTAAAACAACCAACAATTCGAGAAAACGACGAATAAATTACAACAATACAAACATTAGGGGGCATCCTGTTCAAGCGGTTTCGAGGTGGCCTCCCTTGGAGCGGATGCAGAGGGCCAAACGTTTCGCGAATTGTTCGACGATGGGCCGCAGGTCATCAGGAGAAAACCGTTCCCACTACTGGCGCAAGGATTCTTTCAGGGACTAGAGACTGCGGTGGCGTTTGACTCCGGCCCTAGCCTCTAAAATGCCCACACACTGGAGTCCATCGGATTCGAATCCGGAGAATGCGGCGGCCATTCCGAAATCGTGATGAAGTCGGGGAAGTTGACCTTGCACTACGCCTGCGCTCTCTTCGCACAATGTGGGGGTGCAGAGTCCTGTTGAAACGTCCAATGGGCATCACCGAAGTGCTGGTGGGCCCAAGGAAGACCTACGGACCCAAGAATGTCTCGCTGGTACACATCTTCGTCGATTTTCACTCCTTTATCCACGAATACCAGGGGTCTTGCCGCTGGCGCAGATTCCGCCCCAAACCATGACAGATTATGGGTTTTGGGCGATAGTAGAGCTGCTTGGAGCCTCTATAGACCAGTTCCTACCACTTTGGCGATTGTGCGCCTGCTCCACGGCGAACAGCTTCTCATCCGTGAACTGAATCTGTTCCCAGGTACGACCTGTGGCCCATCTCCGAAAAATTCGCGAAACGTTTGGCCCTCTGCATCCGCTCCAAGGTAGACCACTACGAAACCACTTGAACACGACGTACCCTAATGTTTGTATTGTTGTAATTTAGCTAACGTTTTCTCGAATTATTGGTTGTTTTACAATTACGACGAAAAAATCTTGTCCACGTTATTTTGGTTCACCTTGTGGCTTGCGTTTTTGGTACATGTCACGAAGGTGGGCAGCATAGGATGGTGGGAGCTCGCCAGCCAATCAGATCGCATCACACTGGAGGGCCATTCAGAGAAGGCTTTACACACAGTGTTCTGACTGGCTGGCATGAGTGCTACCGATGCTTTGCTTGGTTCTGATTGACTGACGCGCCACCACGTCCCAATGCTGTCATTTTCGTGACATGAACGGAACGGTATTCGGTATTTTTATTGCCTTCCTGGGAAGGTACCTCTCGTACCGAACCTCCCATTTATAACTGATCTGTCAACTATGCATCTGATTTCTTTTGTGTTTTATAAGTTTTATTTTCTGTTCTTATTATGCTGTTACACATGCATTGTTTGCTAGATTTTTTGACAGTTTCACATTGATTCACTACGTGATGTACGACAATGATGATGAAGACGTGAATGCCTTTGTCCTTTCGCTTCTGATGTTCTACGGAATCCATTCGGTTACGGCTACATCCACTGGGTGTCACCAAACTGCATTAGGTGACCAGCGCATCTAATTTCGACTTCCTGGCTCAAGCGACAACTGCTCTGACCTCTGATCACTATTCGAAATCTGGGGCTGATTCTCTTCTATACGTAGCGATTTCATTCAAGAGTCGACTTTTTCGATTCTAATCGGCTGAAGCTTATTGCCCGCCTGCTCGCCCTGTTTACGAAGCGCTCAGATCTCTGAGTTACGTTGGAGAGAACAATGAAATTAGATGGACACGAAGCCCGACGTTCATCTTCTTCACGACTTCTTCAGCGGCTCAGAAACCTTTTCCAGATGCTCCTGTCTTCTTCAAAGTTTTTATGAAATATGGAATATCCCTGAAATCAAAAAGTTCTTTTACCTCAGTGATCAGAAAAACAGACAGATCAAAGGCCAAGCTTCCCATTTCACCGAACCAAAACGCTCAGGGAGAAGTGCTCGTATTGTCGTTCCAGCTCATCCTCTCCAAAAACCAATCTGCCGCTCCGCCTAGCAATCAGGAGCATGTCACTCACCTCGGCTCTCTTTCTCTCTTTCTTTCTCTGCTTCTCACATCAGATCGGTGCTTTGTTTAGGGATGCGGCACATTCGCCGGAGCTTTCGGAGTCTCTTAAAAGGATGATGCACTTCATTTCGACCTCATTCAAGAGCTCCTTCAGAGAAGAGCTTTCGAAACGGCCCTTTGGAGCTTCTTGGCTTCCAACTGACTGGAGCTTTCCTCCCATGAAATAGCCTTAAGACGAAGGTCTATCTGACCCTTCGGAAGAGTCCGATACCATTCCAAAAGGTCAGGTAAACCGGCCACCAAACCTGTTTTACAGTTCTATACCTTAGGAGATATCACGTCGAAATTTCATAAGAACGGCTTATTTACAAGAAGGCTATAGGCTTATAGGCTTCCACGAAATCTGATCTTGTCTTTCAACCTCTAGCAAGCTACTTTGGCCCATTCATTTGGAACCATTTATAAATAAGGCGGTTGAGTTTCTTAGACAAACTGCTCCCACCTGTCACTTGTAGTTAGTCGAACGCGCGCCAGCAACGTCTCCATTGGTCCCTACAGCGTGCCAGAGGGCTCCAATAGATCCTCCTCGCTTGCGGGACATGAAGGGCCTCACATCGTTTGTTCAGACTTTTCACGGAGAAGTCTGACCTACGCGTTGGTGGGCGTGTTGGTCAGACTTCTCCGCTTTCTTGGCGTCCCGCGGAATGCAGTCGCGACCGCCCTCGTCCAGCAAGTGTCTGCGAAGCGCATACGTGACAGGCGCACCTAATTTTTGATTATTTGGCCCATGCAACAGCGTCTCTGATCCTCGAGCATCTAAAGATTAGTCAGGCCTTCTAATTGGGCTCAACTCTCGCCGATTCAATAGTAGCCGTACCCCCAACGACGATTAAAACTTCTCATTGAAACCGGGAAGGTTAACCTCTTTCCATCATTCAATGAATTTGTGGGCTCTGTCAATAACATGCTAACCCACTGGTTGCTGAAGCTTCTTGTAGAATGCCGTAACAGGATGCGATGTTGTAATCAAAGCTCTTGCACCAGGCGGGGTTCAAACCCGAGCCCTCTGATTTCGGGGCAGGATGCTAAAGCTTACATCACCTCCGCTATTCAAACACATACAACATCCGCGGCATCCTTGCTGAAACGATCCCTTGAGGGTAATTGGCACCTCCAATATCATTTTAATAACTGTACTTATTGCTAACGGATAGCGCAGTAGGAGGAGGCGACCGCTATCGCATGTACCACGGATCGAAATTGTTGTCTCGGTTCCCACCAAAATCAACCTTGCTTTCTCCCTTTCCAGGGTCGGCAAATTAGTGCCGGAGTTGCATGGAAAGGATAAAACACTGACTTGTCCATCGGTTCGTCCAACGCGCAGGTCGTAGTTTAAGCTAAACGCGCTCAAATATTCAAATCGCCTTCGTGATATCCCTAGAAGGCGTGGAGCATCCTAAACAGGGATTGAATGACATCCTCTACCCTCAATGCTAGCAGTCCTAGATTCAGTTTTTTAGCCTAGATTCGATATTTATTTTGCTGCGAATGAATTGAAAGCTTTTCGTTTTTTCAAGGTTGCTAACTAATGCTAATGCTTCGCAATTAACGAAACTGGATGAGGCCTACTTTTGGCAAACTCCGCACTCAATTCTAGAATAGAATGGGACTTAATTCTTCTTCTCCCCTAAAAAATTTGTAGCGAACAGAAGCAGTTTTGGAAGCAGTTTTACAAGGCCTTATTCGTTTTCTTGGTTTCGTGCACAACACTATATTCCGTAGATTAGCAAGGGAGAAGAGGTGCAGTCTAGAGAGACAACATTTGAGAGGAAGGCGTAACGATGTTCTGACGGTTTTCAAAATTATGAATGGGAACTTCTCGACCTCAAAGTTTACTTCTTCAAATTTTCTACCTCAGCTAGCCGTGGTGATAGGACAAAATAAATGCACACCTTTAGAAGGTTTGCCTGCTTAGCATAGAGTAGGTGAAATTTGAACTTGTTGAGGAATTATAAAATTTCGAGTGAATTTGGGTATAGTATATGCAACTGATTCTATCTAAACCTATTCCATTGTTGTGACATTGCATTTTAAACAACATTTTAAACAACACATTTTAAACATCTTAAAGGATTATGAGATTTTGAGTAATTTTGCATATCGATTTGTAACTGATTCTTATTTTCGGAAAAGGAAGAGGCGTGTGGACAATTTACAGAAAACTCTGGCCGCCTGAGTCTTTATTATTGACTCCTCTTTTCGACTTACACTTACTGTTGTTATCCAGCACCATTTGTTTCTGGATGCGTTGTAGCGCAGTCGGAGGGGGCGGCTGTCGTGTGAACCTAACTTCAGGCTGCTGGTTCGGGTCTCGTCTAGGTCACTCAACCCTCCCCGGCCACCGAAAGTCATTGTTCAGTCCGAATATGCATTTAAATACCTCCGAGATGACTTGTAGAAGCGGAACGCGTGGCGCATCTCACAGGGGGCTGACTAACGCCAATTTCCATCCCTTTATCCTTCATCAACGGTCTTTGTTTCCTTTCCTGTAATTTATTTAAGCTATTAGGTTTTTTTTCTTCAGATGCGATTTCGCATGTGGCAGATGTTTAAATATTAGGCTGGCCGAGAAATCTTGTAATGAAAAATCTTTTTTTTTATTCGACCATATTTTTCTAAACACAAACAACGAATCAACATTATACTCACCATAGAGCGACATAGCCCTGTCCCATGTGCACGGCAAATCGCTGATTCCTTTTGTCTAGAAATCAGCGGACTTGAAGAAGTTGTCGACTTGAGATCATAATATCTTTCAAATTTTTCCCTATCAAATGATGCTTCAGCGGTCCAATCAGATGATATTCCGATGACACAAGATCCGGTGAATACGTTGGATGGGCTATCGTATGCCAGCCAAGTTTGGCTACCAGATTGTTGATGCAACGTGTGGGCGCGTTGTTGTCCTGCAAGAGGTGAACATCACTTGGTTTTTTCGCCTTTTTTGTCGCACCGCATCGACCAATTTCTAATGCTGATTAACGTATATGGAAGCTGTGACCGTCTCGTCAGCACCCAGCAGATAGATTGGCCCTTTCGCATCCCACAGAACGCAAGGTAAATGTTTGAGTTGGTGTGGGTCTGGCTTCGGCTGGACTGGTGGTTCTGTGTGCCGCGTGGGAACCCGACGGCATGACGTGCGCTGTTATCGTAGACTATCCAGCGTTCACAGATCCTCCAGAAATTCCTTTCGATGCGGCTGCGCGAGGGTTGACTGGCATATGTTCATTCACTGTTCACTTGCTTATGTGCCTCGGTCAGCCTATGAGAGAACCACCTTGTCAAAGCTTTTCGATAGCCGAGGTCGTGGAGATGCAGCTCGATGGTGGAGTGGATGAAGCCAAGGGTTGTTGCCAGTTTCCGCGTAGCTACTTCTGGATTGGATTTGATAGTGAGCCGCAATCCATCATCATCGATAGCAGAAGGTCATCCACTGCACTCTACGTCTTCAAGGTTCATAAGTTCTGAATCAAAGAACCAACGGTGCGCTGTGGCACGGCTTGCGGTACCTTCTCCAAATGCGTCGGTGATATCAGGGACCATTGTACTTGCATTGGAGCCTCGGCACCACTCGTAGAAGATGACCACTCGAAGCTGCTGTTGGCCAACCTATGTTCGACATGTCACCAAAATGACGCACGCTGGCCCTTGTATACCTATACAGCGAAAGCTTTTGGAACCTTCTACACGATCCTCACCGACCTAGGATTTTTGAATTTTTTTCCAGGAAATTCTGAAGTTATCAGAAATCTGTTTCAAGACTTCTTGGCCAGCCTACTATATGTCTGAATTTATAGACCGAGAGAATAATGTGCTCCTTAGCTTTCTCACTGAACGTAATCATTTTCTCATAGTCGACGAAGCAGGTGTGAGTCTAGACGGTTTCGCTTTGCAACGTCAGTAATCGGATTTGTCTGCGAAAAATCGGGATTCTTGAGGAAATCCATGCCCTTTCCCTGCAGCCGATGCAGACCAACGAGCTGCTCCAGAACTGGTCAAAGAACAGACAATTGTGCGGTGATCCATAGGTTGTGAGTAGTCTGAAGAGATACGGATCAACATTGCTCTACACTGAAGGATCTCGACCTAAACTTTTCGTTTTTATTCTCAATTGTTTGTCTTCTTTTGCAGTTACTTCCTTTTTTGATTTTTTTAAAGAATGGTAGCATGTTTTGTGCTCACTAGCTGACAGTTCTTCATTGTTTGACGTGATCTTATTCATGCAATAAATGAATTATATATAAGAGTAATATAGAGGTAGAAAAAATTAAGGACACTTAAAGTTCACGGAAATGTACGCATAGAAGCGCATTAAAAAGAGGCGTTTGTCGCAGGGTCAACTTGACTTTCGAGAATTGAATGGGAGGGGTCCTACTATTTCTTAGGTCTACGCAGAGGACTGCCTCATATTTTTCAGCTTTTTAGGTGATGTATCTCATATAAGTTGTTCTTTCAATAAGCGGTTTCACGATTAAAGAGAATCGCGCGCAGCTGCGTTCGCAGAAGAAGAGTTACAAACTCAGAATGGAACTCTTTCACGTTTTAAATTCTGATTGTCTTCTGACAGTACAAAATAAAGTAATCTTGCAGCCAGTTTTCGGATTAATCACGACGAGCTCAACTTTCGCTGATTTTTTGAGGGTGTCACAGAAACGACATATTTTTCGACACATTTACTATATTATTTATCATAATATATTTTATACATTAGGGCGGAGCGCAGTCGGAGGAGGCGCCGGCTGTCGTCTGCACCCGATACCATGTTCCTGGTTCGGATTTCCCGCCCAGGCCAACCAAGCCTTCCATCCCTCCGTGGTCGGTGAATTGGTACCAGACTTGTCTGGGAAGGATAAAGCACTGACTTGTACATCGGCTGGCCACCGCAAGTCATTGTATGGCCAAATACGCATTCAACACGCCTCCACGACATCCCGTAGAAATAGAATGCGTGGAGCATCCCAAAGAGGATTGAATAACGGCGTCCTTTATCCTTATCTTTTTATTTTTATACATTATTTTATTTATTTTTATTTTCTATTTTAACTGAGTCCCGATTAGTATGCAAAAATTTAAAGGGTTCAGTTTTATTTTCATAAAATCTCGCCTTCAGTGAGCTAAACTGCACACGAGTCTCTACAAATTCGAAGCTCTGTGTGGAAAGAGCAACTTATTAAAGGGCGCAAAAATTACATAAAAGGTTTAAGAATTCAACATAGATAAGGAACAAAAAACAAAACAGTGAAGGATGCAGAGGGTCCGCTTTGGAAGGGTGCGATAAGTGTTCCTCGAGATCGAGTGGCCTTGGGAGAAAGGAAGTTTCTCGCAAGTTCATCCTTCGTCCGCGAGATCTGTAGAGTGCGAGCTGCATTCCTGACAGCGGTTGACACGCCGTACTTTATCTCCTATCCGTACGCAATGTTTGCAGTCAGCTTGGAAGGCTACTAGAATGAATCTATCGTATTTAAAATCTATTGAGCGCGTAATCTTGGGCTAATCGCAAGTGAGAAGTGAACCAGTTCAAGAGTGCAAAAACCCAATAAAAAACAACCCAAGTAAAGGATAAAAGGACAAAGGACGGCGTTACTCACTCCCTTTTGGGACGCGCCACACATTCTACTCTTAAGGAATGTCGTGGTGGCGACTTCAATGCGTATTTGGCCATACAATGACTTGCGGTGGCCAGCCTATAGACAAGTCAGCACTTAATCCTTCCCTGAGAAGTCTGCTTCCAGTTCACCGACCCCGAAAGGATGAAAGTCTTGGTCGGCCTGGAACCAAGAGCCTTGTTCCGGGTACATGCGAGAGCCGGCACCTCCTCCAACTACGCTACTCTCAAAGACCCAATAAGTAGTAGAATTAATTACGAAGTTTCGCCCCTGATTATATCACTCCCCAATATTCTTTCTAAAAGAGCTGTTTTCACTTCATTGATGCAGAGATTTGAAACTGGAGGCGAAGAACGTCAGAAATGCTTCTATGTTGTCTTCTACATCGCCATTCTGAAGTGCGTTTCGTATCAAGCATTTCGGCAGTGTCATACGTCAACATTTTTGAGCGTAGCTCATCACTTCGTCTCAAGTTGGTCCATCAATCTGCGTCCGCTTTCTACGTAAACAACAAGCTTTAGGATATGCTGCTATTCACGCTTTTCATGATTTGGTTCTAGCTCATGTGGTTTCATGATCCGGAATTCTTGAGCCACCATTATATATTCCGCTCGTTACGTAAAGTTAAGTGACATAAGCGATCGATATCCATTTTACTCATTATATTTTGGCGAAATGTTTTCGTTGCTCAACATTTCTAATTCCTCTCGATCAGATATCTTCCACTTGGTCTCAAAAACACAAGAATTACGCATCCATTAGCTTTGCCAAGTGGGTCACTTTCAACGATGGCTCGTTGTCCACCCAATGCTCACGTTTTTCGAAACATTTTCTTATTTGCTGGGAAATCCTCTAGAGTTCCACACTTTGTCCCGAATAGTATTTTACGGAGCTTTTATGGTTCTAGATTGTTGGTGTTGTAGGCAGGTACTAGGTTGATTCAAAAGTGATGGCGGATTTTGCTTCCTTCTGTTCACCTTATTACAAAATTAAGAAAGGATAAGAGAGGGCGTTACTCAATCCCTTTTGTTATGCGCCACGCATTCTACTTCAGCAGGATGCCGTGGAATGCGTATTCGGCCTCACAGTGACTTACGTTTACGAGCCGATGAACAAGTCAGCGCTTTATCCTTCCCAGACACGTCTGGTACCAATTCACTAACCCTGGAGGGATGGAAGGAGCCTGGGCAGGAAATCCGAACCAAGAACATGGTACCGGGTGCAGGCGAAAGCCGGCACCTCCTCCGATTGCACTACCACGCACCCTTAATTAGAATCTTAAAATTCCTTGCGAGTTGGTGGTATATTTCTTCCAAGGGCAGGCTCGTCTCTAAAAAACGTTTGGATATCATTTGAAAGTGCTTGGAAATTTTGTGAGATTCTGATATTCATAGTGAGAATTCAAATAATCTGTAACCTCAATAGCAAATTGAGAAACTCATACCCCACTCAAACCTCGCCTCTGGCAGAAGGGCTTCAGAAATCACACATCTGATTGATAAAATGCTGTTTTTGGTATACTATGTCACACGAATATCATCGTGTCATAAATAAATAAAATGAACTTATAATAAAATCTGTGTCTTCAGCCACATACAACTCGTGTGGCAGATGCCGACGAATTCCTTGTAAAGAACCTAAAGGAGATAAAGTTCGACCAACTGTAAAATAGAGCACGAAAGGGGGCTTAGAAAGTTATATACTCAACGCATTTATTCCAGAATAAAAGGAGGAAGAGCCTAGTAATTGTACCTTCATGACTTACCATTAGGCGGCAAATTGAACAGCCCAAAGAATGAGGAATTCGTTCTCATTTCGCACAACTGCGGGAAGCCAGGGCTCCTAGATTGTCACCTACTATCAGGATTGGGGCACGTGGTGGCGCAGTTGTAGTAGATACCGGCTCTCGCATGCACCTAATTCCAAATTCCTGGTTCGGATTTCACTTTCAGGGCGGCAAAGCCTTCCAACCCTCTGCGATCAGTGAATTAGTACCAGAGATGCCTGGAAAGGATAGAACGCCTATTCGCCCGTTGGCTTAGCATCGTACATAGGCCATTGTATAGGCGAAATTCGCACTTAAACAAGTTCCACTCCATCTATAGAAGTCGAATGCGTGGTGCATCTCCGGCAGTGGCTGACTGACGCCGTACTTTATCCCATATTCATATTGCTTACGATGAAATAAGGACTTCTACAAAGTACAATACCGCTCGCGCCGCACGGTCAAAAGTGGGCGAAAAAACGCCAACATAGCGTCGCAAAGCGTCGCACGCTCATAACACCTTCAGATTTAGGTTTCTTGAGTAAAGGTTGGTACCATTCGATTCGTCTTTTTGAGATCTACACAAAAATGTGTAAAACTTTACCGGAACACCCGTATTTTCGCCGTGGGTGGTCCAAAATTGGCTGGACGGGCGATTAGAGCAGCTTATTTCCCAGGATATGCGTGCTTTCGGAGTATCTCCAAGATGGCGTACGTCGCCAGTGCTCTGTCATGCCAGGAATGCCCCAAGAGTGCGCCGTGCACAATGCACACAGAACCTAACCTATCAGCCGAGTGGGCGAGCGCATGTCCCCTGCGCTTCTATCTTCTCTCACTGGGAACTGCGACGTTTTCAAGACTATTTCGAGCCGTTTGGAGAATGTTATCAGAAATTCCCCGCCATCCCACTCAGGATTAGCTCCAATCTGTCCCAGCGAAACTTTGGTGTGCGCCGTGAACAATGCATACAGAATCGAACCTTTCAATCGAGGGGGGGGGGAGAGCTTGTAGACTGAGCGTTTGGGGAGTTTTATCAGAAATTTCTTGCCGCCCTACTCAGGAATTGCTCCAAGGCTGTCCAGCGAGCCTTTGGAGTGCGCCATTAACCATGCATACAGAATCGAACCTTCCAATCGAGGGGGGGGGAAGAGCTTGTAGACTGAGCGTTTGGGGAGTTTTATCAGAAATTTCTTGCCGCCCTACTCAGGAATTGCTCCAAGGCTGTCCAGCGAGCCTTTGGAGTGCGCCATTAACAATGCATACAGAATCGAACCTTTCAATCGAGGGGGGGGCACCGCTCGCAAATTGCACGCGCGGGCGTCTTTGGAGCACAATAGCTCTGTCAAGTTGGAACCGTTCAGGTTGCAGCTTGTAGGTCTTGTAGGCAGTCGAACGATCTGCTAGCACGCCAAAGCAGAATGGTTTAGCATAGGAGGGAGCAATGTTATAGGGGTGCGAAGATGCAGGTGAGGCTTGTGTGAAGCATTTTTTTCCGATTTCCGTGGACCACTGTGAGAAGACGCCACAAGCTAACGGCCTTAAAATGCGTACGTGAACAGAGCGCTTAAGGTACTTTACGACGACGTGCTCATAGCTCCTCAGCTGCCCAAACTGCCTATCCTCAACTGCCGTTTTAGAGCGGCGAAACCTAGCGGTTAGAGTTTCTTGCGCTCCTACTCGCCCAGACTTGAGTCTTCGAAACTCGCTATGGCACCGTTGCGTTCAACATGGAAAACGCTATCGAGCGGTATCAATTTCGACCGATTTTGGAAACATCAATTTTTGACTGTTTCGCATCGAGGACGAGGCCGCGGCGTCAGGACGATGACGTCATCGAAAAATCGATGTCTTCGAGTTGGGCCACGCTTGATACCATTCGATAGAGCTTTTCATGCTGAATTGAATGGTGTTATTGAGGGTAGGAAAAACTTTAATACGGGCAATTAAGAGCGAGGAGAACATCGACTGTTGTTGTGCTAAATTGCACGCGCGGGCGTGTTCTGAGCGCGATAACTCTGTCATGTTTGAACCCTTCCGATTGCAGCTTGTAAATTCTGTAAGCAGCAAAATGTTCTAATAGTGCGCCGAAATACAGCAATGTAGCTTATGATTGTACTAAGATACGGCGCTGCGAATATGCAGGTTAGCCTTGTGTGACACGATTTTTTCCAATTTCAGTCGACCCATTCGGGAAGATGCAGAAAGCTAACAACCTAAAAATGCGCCTCCGAGCAGAACGCTTAAGGTTCTTTACGACGACGTGCTCACAACTCTCTAGTTGATTAAACTGCCTTAGCACAAGCTGCCATTTTAGGGCCACGGACACAGCGGTTGAAGTTTCCTTCTCTCCTACTCGCCCATATTTTGGTTTTCGACACTCGCAATAACAACGTTAGCTTCAGCACGAAAAGCTCTATCGAACAATGTCAATCTCGACCAATTCCAGAAAAATCGATTTTTTGACAATTTCCAATCGAGGACGCGGGCGCCCTAGGCCGAGCCTACGCGAACGTCATTGGAAACCGATATTTTCTAAATTGGCCGAATTTCCTCGTGCTAACTTCGTTCAAAATTGTCTAGGGGTTAATTGGGGCGCTGATTACGAATCCGACATCCGTTTTCGAAAATTCCAAAGATTTCAATAGGTTTTGGATTTTCTTCTGGATAACTGAGGGTGGTCGGGTAAGAATCAACGATTTCGCTCAAACTTCGTATAGGTGCGGGGGCCTATTCGGGATGCCGGACACGATGCCGAAGTCCATTTGCCGATTATGGCAGGAGACCACCGATACCAATGACTGAAGGTGATCGGTGATCCTGATCCGACCACCTCAAACGGGAAGTAACCTATTGAAATCTTTGAAATTTTCGAAAACGGAAGTCGGATTCGTAATCAGCGCCCCAAATAACCCCAAGATGATTTTGTACGAAAAAATTTGGCCATTTTCGAAAGTATCGATTTTCGGTGACGTCATCGTCCGCGCAGGCTCGGCCTAGGGCGCCGCGTCCTCGATGGGAAATTGTCAAAAAATCGATTTTTCTGGAATTGGTCGAGATTGACATTGTTCGATAGAGCTTTTCGTGCTGAAGCTAACGTTGTTATTGCGAGTGTCGAAAACCAAAATATGGGCGAGTAGGAGAGAAGGAAACTTCAACCGCTGTGGTCCGTGGCCCTAAATGGCAGCTTGTGCTAAGGCAGTTTAATCAACTAGAGAGTTGTGAGCACGTCGTCGTAAAGAACCTTACGCGTTCTGCTCGGAGGCGCATTTTTAGGTTGTTAGCTCTCTGCATCT
>OX375866.1:18872722-18970514 GCA_947359475.1 Heligmosomoides polygyrus bakeri | reverse complement strand
ATAACATTCTCCAAACGGCTCGAAATAGTCTTGAAAACGTCGCAGTTCCCAGTGAGAGAAGATAGAAGCGCATGGGACATGCGCTCGCCCACTCGGCTGATAGGTTAGGTTCTGTGTGCATTGTGCACGGCGCACTCTTGGGGCATTCCTGGCATGACAGAGCACTGGCGGCGTACGCCATCTTGGAGATACTCCGAAAGCACGCATATCCTGGGAAATAAGCTGCTCTAATCGCCCGTCCAGCCAATTTTGGACCACCCACGGCGAAAATACGGGTGTTCCGGCAAAGTTTTACACATTTTTGTGTAGATCTCAAAAAGGCGAATCGAATGGTACCAACCTTTACTCAAGAAACCTAAATCTGAAGGTGTTATGAGCGTGCGACGCTTTGCGACGCTATGTTGGCGTTTTTTCGCCCACTTTTGACCGTGCGGCGCGAGCGGTATTGTAGTTGTAGCGTGATAATGGACAACCTTTGAAAAACGCTGTTGGAGTTTCCCGCTTCAGCTGTGCTATCTATAAACAATTGGATAGCTCAGTCATGCTAGATCACCGTAAGACGCACGCCATCAGACGTGGCCGGCCGTAAATGCAAACAAGCTCAACGGCATCTCTAAAAGCAGAATGCATGGCGTGTCTCAGACAATGGTTGACTAGCGCTGTCATTTATCGTTAATTCATACAGCTTGTCGCCAGCATTGAACGCTATTATCACGGCCTAATTGCAAATTGTCTCTGGAGCGTGGAATTTAATATCAAAAGAGAAGGGAACCAAACCGGTCGGGCAAAAACCCGAGAAGCACCAAAAAATTACCTGCAACACCTGTCGTCCCGCTAAGTTGCACGAGTGGGCGCCAGCAGCGTCTCCATCCCTGCCTCGTGCCAAAGTGCTCCAATGGATTCTCCTCGTTCGAGGGACACAAATAGCTTCATATCGTTCGCTCAGAATTTTCACGAAGAAGTCCGATCAACGGGTTGGTGGGCGTCCTGGCATCCCTTTCACATCCCGCCGAATCCACTCGGTGACGGTTATCGTCCAGTGGGTGTCTGCGAAGCGCATTACGTGGCCGACCCATCTAATTTTCGACGACTCGGTCCACTCGACTGTGCCTCTGATCTTCGAACGTCGACGAAGCTCAGAACTGCGGAGGCCTTCTCCTACTTGCACGAATCATGTCACTATGAGCAACGTCCTCTCGTGTTCATCCTGCTTTTGTATGGCTCAGGTTTCTGAGGCGTATGTTAGCGCAGGAAGATCAGTGGAGTCGAATAAGTAGACACGGAGTGGGACGTCCTTCGTCTTCTTTACAACTTTTTCGACGCTCTTGAATGAACAACACAAAAAACTCATGCCAAACTATCGTTTCTGACAAGGAGAGCCTCCAAACTTGCAGTGAGCTATAGCGATGCAATTTTTACAGGATGTAGGGTTCCGTGTGGTGAGTCCGAAACCATAGCTTATTTTGTCGGAATGCTCTTCTGTGGTCGAAAAAAGGCGTGTGAAAACGTAGGCGCGGATTTCATCGCACCCCGCTGCCATTCACCGAATGTGGTCGGTTGGCACAGTGTATAGTGATGTCGCCTTTCGGGCGCACCGAGCGTGTTTTGTGGTTCGGCCCCCGCGTCGCCAAGGTTTTTGCACATGTCGGGTCGTTATCGTTATGTGCTTGCGTGATCACAGGAATCAATCTGTACACGTTTAATGCTTCTAGTAAGCAAAAATAGCCCTTTTGTGCTTTCATCTGCGTTACCTCTCAATGGATCGTATTCGCACGTATCATATTAACAACGATACCATATATGATTCAAATCAAATCAGTTTCTTTAAGCCTCAATTAGCTGGTACCGAGGATGTAAGCTGTTACAACGATGTTTTGTTGCGATCAAAACTTCTAGCGCCAGGCGGATACCGTATATGCACACAAACACATACACTTCGCGGGATAGGTGATGAATTTGGTTTGATATCGGTAAATGCTTAACACATCACAGAATTCTGTCCTTTTTGACAAATTGACTGCAGTGATCACGGGCGCACATAATAAGGCCCGATGTGTGCAACAATTTGGCGACACTGGGGACCGAACCCATGTGGGGCTTCCGAAACCCCAATCGCGATCCACTGCGCCAACCGATCTCATTCGGTGGAGTGGCAGCAGGACATGATGATCTCGCGCCCACGTTTTTACACGCCTTTCTTCGACTACAGAAGAGCGTTTCGAAAAAATTAACTATGGTTTTGGACTCCTCAAACGCGACCCTACATCCTGTAAAAATTTCATCGCAAAAGCTCACCGCAAGCTTGGAGGCTTTCTTTGTGTCTTAGGAAGCCTACCTTTCCTAGAAACAAAAGATTGGTGCAGCTCACTAATGCAGAACTTTGTTAGACTAAATACAAGGTCGAGTTCCAGTACGTCAAGAACTGGATTCGAACTTGGGAACGTCAGCAAAGCTACTACGTTGCCTCCTTCTTCAACATTCTGAAGTATAACTTCTTCGTATCAAGCATTTCGGCAGTGTCATATGCCAATATTTTTGAGCCTAGCTCATCACTTCATCTCAAGTTGGTTCATCAATCTGCGTCCGCTTTCCATGTCCACAACAAGCTGCTATTCGCGCTTTGGTTCTAGCTCATGCGGTTCCATGATCCCGAATACTTGAGTCACCATTATGTATTCCGCTTGTTCCGCAAAGTTAAGTGACACATGTAAGCGATCGATACCCATTTTACTCATTATATTTTTGTGGATTGTTTTCGTTGCTCGAATTTCTAATTCCGACCGAGCATACATCTTCCAATTGGTCTCGAAAACATAACAATTAGGCAGCGTAATTTCGCCAAATGGGTCATGCTCAACGAATACTCGTTATCCGTGCAATGCTCATATTTTTCAAGGCATTCACTCATTTGTTGGGAGTTTCCTTACAACTCGAAACCAGTCTGAACAATAAAAAATAAATTAAAGGGCAAAGGATAAAGGGCGGTGTTACTCAATCCCATCTAGGGTGCGCCACGCATTCTACTTCTACGGGATATTGTGAAGGCGATTTGAATGCGTATATGGACATACAATGAATTGCAGTGGCCTGCCGATGAACAAGTCAGCACTTTATCCTTCTCAGACAAGTCTGCTACCAAATCATTTCCGGACGGATGGAAGGCTTGTTTTGGCCTGGCCGGGAAATCCGAACCAGGGACACTGGTAACGGGTGCGCACGATAGCCGACGCCTCCTCCGACTGCGCTACACGCGCCCGATACATTTCTCCAGGAGTCTTAATAGTTCTATGTTATTAGGGTTATAGGCAATTATTAGATTGCTCAAAAAATAATGTCGAGCTTTGCTCTTCTATCTTCAACTGCCTACAATATTAGGGTTTTGAAAATTCTATGCAAAAGGTCGAACACTTTTTAAAGGGCAGACGTAAGCTTGTTTCTAACAAGTTCCTGAGTATAATTTAGAAGTTTCTAAAAATCCTCTATTGTTTGGGCTTCTTTTCTGATTTACAAATTGAGAATTCACTGCGCCTTCTGTCACGAGGTCAATACTGACGCTTTAAGCTCGATAGTTGGTCGTGGAATTCAAAAAAAAAAAAATCGGACAGGATATTTCAGGAACATATGTAGCAAAGCTGTTGTTTGAGACCTTCTTCTGTCTGAGATTGCTATCTTTGTTATGCTCAACACGACGTTGATTTACGCCTTGCCTCATGTCGCTTCCGCCTTCCTCAGACCATGAAGAAATTCAGAAATATAGACCATTCGGTCAAATATTATTGGGTCGAATCGAAAGTTGCCGTCGTATCAATGCTTGGAATGTTCCCGTACTTATTTAGGTATTTTACTACACGGCTTGATAGCAACTTTTGGTGATGCTCCCATATACAGGGTGGCTCCTAATTATTTGCGCGAAATTCAAACCGCTACTGTATTTTTGAAAATGGCGGAAGATCAATTATTAGGATTTTTCTACAATGGGGGAAGTATGTCCAAAAACCAAGCAAGGTGATATACTCAATACCCTCGACAATGAAAGCTTCACCAAATCGTTCCACCATCGCTCATCTCGCCGATAAAGAACATTCTGCAGCAGAGATCGCTCAACGACTTCAAATTTCTGCCAGAACAGTCCAACACAGTGTGAAACAGTACAGAAAGGAAGGAACGGTCGAACCGAGGAAGAAATCTGGCAGACCACGTACTGTGAACACTCTCCGCCTTCGAAAGGTTATCAAAAAGAGAATCGACTGGAACAATGGAGTTAGCCTGAATCGGATGGCCGTAGACCTTGGGGTTCCCGAAGAACAATACAGAAGATCGCCAAACAAGATCTTGGGCTTCGCAGTCATCGTCTTTATCGCGGACAAGCCCTGACGGAAGCTGCCATGCAGATTAGATTTGAAACTTCCAAGTTGTTGCTAAAGGAGAACCAGCAGGGCCGCTTGTCGAATGTCATCTGGACGGACGAGAAGATTTCTACCATTGAAGTGGCACACGACTCACAGAACCAGCGTCAGTTGCTGCCTCCATCCAGAAACAGGTCTTCTCAACGTTGTGTTCTCAACAGGACTCTTTTTCCGAAATCTGTAATGGTATGGGCTGGCATCGCCCTGGACAAGAAGACACCTCTGGTTTTCGTCGACCGTTCAGTGAAAATCAACGTTGAAGTCTACCAAGAAAAGATCCTGCGCGATGTTCTTCTCCTCTGGGTTGCTGAAAATTTTATCAGTTGTCAATGCGTGCTCCAATAGGACTGGGCACCTGCTCATTCTGCGAGATCCACACTGGCATTCTGAGAGAGTCACTTCCCTGGCTACTGGACGAAGCACTTCTGGCCACCTAACTCGCTTGAACTGAATCCGATGGATTTCGCTGTGTGGGCTGTTTGCAGCAGAAGGTCTCCTCGAAGAGTTACCAAAGTTTGAACGCTCTCAAAGCTTCACTTCAGAAGGCGTGGGACGATATCGACGTCACCTTCCTGCGACCCACAGTGATGTCGGTGGAGAAGAGACTGAAAGCCTGTATTGCTGCAAAAGGAGCTCATTTCGAACATCTTTTCGACTGAATGATTGCTAGGCATTGCTCTATATAGAAGTTGTATCAGATTGTATAACTAATGCTTTTTGTTGAAGTTATTAGCAATAAACTACGCGCAAATAATTAGGAGCCACCCTGTAGTTGGAAAGCATACAAGTCGTCTTGTAAAAAGTAGAGAGTTTAATAAACCCTTTTCTTGAAACTTTAAAAGCTCGATTTTCCTGATATAGAGCTTTATAGTTTGAGTCTTGAAAACGTTACGGTGGAATGGAATTAAATCAACGGGGAGATGTTAGAAGGAATTTGTAAAAAATCGGCACTAAACTTTGAAAAGAGGATGCTTCAATATAGAGATAGACAGCTTTGAATTGACGGATTAATTAAGCCTAAAGTTTGAGATGACAAAAAGAATCCCGCTGAACCGCTGTCTTGAATAAGATGAAGACGAAGAAGGAGATTCATTTTGCCTGCATTCTGCGATAGGACGCCTCTGCAGTAACGGCAGCCATTGGCAACTTCTGGTTCATTTCCATCATAAAAAACGAGCGAACATTTTTTCTTCAAAAAGTAGCTATGTGTTGCCAAAAGTGAATCATGACCAATAATACTACCTAAATAGAAAAAAAAGATTTTATGAAGAAATATTAGGTTGTCCCATAAGTCCTTGCCGTTTTTTTCAACGATTCACTGCAGATTTCGCCGGCGGTCTCTTGCATAGCGCTACATAGCTTTCGAAAGAGAATGATTTGCTCTTTCAGAAAATGTACATGTGCATTTCTTTTCTCATCACGAACTTTTTCAATTTTTAGGTCGTTGAAGTGAAAAGTGAAAAAGTGAAAAAGTAGCCATTTGCGCACTTGTTCTCTCCGCTTAGGTTTGTAATTTTTTGCGCAGCTTTTTAAAGCATTTGGAAGACAATGCTTTGTACTACAGGAACATGTGTTGGTCCTTTTTGGCCATTTGTCTTTTATTGATTTTTCAAATTGGGACGTCCGAAGGAGAGTTATTTTTGCCGATAGCTCCTGCTCTGTGGTTGGATATTTTTGGGTTAGTGTTATATGTCATTTGAAAAAGAATGTCTTGCTCTATAAGAATGTGTGTCGCTTTTATTGATTTCTGTTGAATATCAACAAAATGCCAAAAAGAGAAAAATCGTCTTCACCAACAACTCCTTCTCCTTATTCGGTCTGTATTGCACCGTTTTACATGATACTTGAAAGTGGGTGTCTTGCTCTACCGCAGCATATGATCTGTTCTTCGGTCATTTAAATTTTTGCTAATTTTCGGGTCATCAAAATGGAGCAGTGCCAGGTCGACAAGGATGAGCACTTTTGGCACCTTCTTCTCTTTGCTTTCAACCAGGATTCTAGTGCGGCTAAGACACTAGAACCCTGGTTTACCGTGCAAACACTATTCTTCATCGCCAGTCACAATTCTGTGCAAAAATCGTTGAATATGTCCGTGTGATGAATGATGACGGACACGAAGGCCGGCAGCAATCGTCACTCTCTGGTTCCTGATGTTCATTCATCACACGGACGTATTCAACGGTTTTTGCGCAGAATTGTAATTGGCGGTTTAAAATAATGTTTGTACGGTCAACCAGTGTTCCAGTGCCTTAGCCGCACTAGGACCCTGGTGGAAAGCAAAGAGAAGAAGGTGCCGGAAGTGTTCATCCTTGTCGACCTGGCACTCCATTTTGATGACCTGAAAATTAGCGAAAATTTAAATGTCCGAAAAAGAAATTATATGCTGTATTGGAGCAAGAAATGCACTTTCGAGTGTCATATCAATCGTCATATAAAACGGACCAATACAGACTGAATAAGGAGAAGGAGTTGTTGGTGAAGACAATTTTTCTCTTTTGGCATTTTGTTGACATTCAAGAGAAATCAATAAACGCGACACATATTCTTATAGAGCAAGACATTTTCTTTCGAATGACATATAACACCCACCCAAAAAGACCAATCACAGAGCAGGAGCTGTCGGCAAAGATAACCCTCCTCCTTCGGACGTCCCGATTTGATGGCCTAAAAATTAATAAATGATGAGAAAACAGGACCAACAAATATTCCTATAGTACAGAGCATTGTCTTCCAAATGCAATAAAAAACTGCGCAAAAGAACACAAACCTAAGCGGAGAGAACAACTCCGCAAATCGCTACTTTTTCACTTCTTCACTTTTCACTTCAAGGACCTAAAAATTGACAAAATTCATGATGAGAAAAGAAATGCACATGTAAATCTTCTGAAAGAGCAAATCATTCTCTTTCGAAAGCTATGCAGCGCTATGCAAGAGACCTCCGGCGAAATCTGCAGTGAATCGTTGCACAAAAAAAAAACGGCAAGGACTTATGGGCCAACCTAATAGTTTCCCAGCACCGTCCAGAAGCCTCTTGGTTACTCTGAAATGACTATTTGACGAAGATTGCTATTGCTATTGCTGAAAGAGTTCATAACTGAATCCAACAGGCAGCCCAGTAGAATAGAACAAAACGAGTTGATATCGAAGCATTTGTTGTTATCTTTATTCTGTTCTGTATTAAAGGCGCTCTGCAGGTCCGGTAATAAATACATACATACAAACTTTGGAAATCTGGTAAGACTGTATTGCTTTGGTAAGTAAAGAGTTTGTACTCGTTCTAACCAGAAGTCCATATAACACGTCGTTAAATCCATCCGCGAAGAACTGTTGGGATTTGGACGTTATGTTTTGTTCTTTTTAACCTATAGGGTGTCTCAAAAATGGTGATAACTCTGCTCACAATGAAGTTACTAAGAAGCTTGAGGACTTGTATAAAAGCTTAAGAAAATATAAATGTTCTGGAATACGAGCTGCATGGAATGCACCATGTACTCGTCCGAAATTTCGTATTTTAAAGTCGATTGATTATGATTCGCTTGAATACCTGTTATAATTTCTTCACAAAGTCGCTATTTCAATTGATTTGAGTTTCTTTCAAAATTTAAGATTTAAAAGCACACTATGGCTATCTCAAAATACAGGGTATCCTAAAAAATGCGGGTACTATTTGAAAGGTTCTAAAACTGGTGCTAGTGAAGCTTTCGAAGATGTTTGAGACTCATAGGCAAGCACAGGATGACAGAATTTCTATGACGTGTAGGCAATCAAGATTGCGCCATTCCCTCGTCTAAAACCCTGCATTTCAGACCCGATTGATTGTGCATGGACTGAATGCTAGTTACAATCTTTGCCAGATTAACCTGTGCTGTGCTTCATTAAACATTCATCGTCGCCCAGTACCTGGAATTGCGCCGACTAACCTCTACATTCAGCTTGAATGGTACTTCATCGGTTCACATTGTAAGCTCCTGCTCAAAGTTAAATTGCGCCATCAATAACTTCGCATGGCGCGTGTCTTTCACTTATCTTTCACGTAATTTTCAAGTTTTAAACGTTAAGAGAAGCACAGCATAGGTTAATGTGGTGAAGTAGTAGCAAGATTGTAGCAGGCATTCAGTCCATGCACAATCAATCGAGCCTGAAATGCACAAGGTTTCAGATGAGGGCATGGCGCAATCTTTACCGCCTACCCATCACAGAAATTCTGCTAACCTGTGCTTTCACATAAGTCTCAAACGTCTTTAACAACTTCACTTGCAGCAATGTTAGAACCTTTCAAACCGTACCTGCATTTTTAGGATACCCTGCATTTTTGGCAAGCCGTAGTTAGTTTTTATATTTTAAACCTCAAAAAGGAGCGAAAATCAATTAAAATGGTCACTTTGTGAAGTAATTATAACAAGGCGTTCAAGCAAACCACAACAAGTCGATGTAAAATGCAGACTTTCAGACGAGTCCATGGCGCATTCCATGCCGCTCATACGCTAGAAGATTTCTATTATCTTAAGCTTTCACACGCCCTCGTAACTTTTTTAGTACCGTTACTGTAAGCAAAGTTATCCGTATTCGAACAGTGTATACATTTTTTGAGACCTTGTTCTATAGAAGCATGTCGCTGTCACGTCACTCATTATATTTTACGGATCTCTGAGGAAGCCTTCTGAAAAGGTAGGCCCGTCAAGTACAAAAAGATACAAAAAAAAATTCCAATAGTTTATCATCTTAAACTACCAAATGTTCAGCGGAGATATGCCACATGCAAAAGCTCACACCTCAGATGAAAACGATCATTTGAATTTAGCAGCGGCAAAACAACGGAAGTTAATCTTCTAAATTTACCGTGCAATTTCTTCTAGGAAGCCAAGGAAATTATCAGATTGCAATGGTCTAACTATGGTTGAGGCCTCAAACTCTTCATAGACTAAGTTCTGAGTACAACAAGGGCATCCATCATGCAAAACATCACTTTTACCGTATCAGCCCGCACTAAAGTGATTGAAGTGATGCCCTTTTTTGCTGTTTTTGGAACACCCGAGTAGCAAAGACGAACCTTTCAAAGACGAATCATCCTTGTTCTCCCTAAGTGCCATATAAGACCTTATAGGTCTTATTAAGAATCGTTGAGATAAACTCACAGACGTCCATGAGGTAAGTGGGCTCTGATCGCCTTCCTAACACTCTTATGTCGTCGTTCTTCCTAAGGATTCACCTAGGCGGCGCTCCGATATTTTCGGAGGGTTTTTCTCGGGCATCAATTAGCCACCTCTCCAGATATCTAATGCCAGTCACGCAACGCATTATTCTTCTCCGCCTTCTGGTGGCGTGTTTTTGTTGTCCCACATCGCCGCTGGCCTTTCCTCCTACTCCGTCGTGCCGGCCCGCCTCGTCACCAGAATCTCCCTTCTGCTTGAGTGTGTGCTGTTTTTTCACGCTCTCGTTCGACGTGTCGGTTCTAATCTGGTCGGCTGCAAGCCTCCAAATCCCCAGAAGACACGCCGCCGTCCACGTCGTGACTGCGACCTGCCAACAATGACCGAGTGACGTGCGTGGAGTGGCTGCGGTCGCCTAAGAATAGCCGCCAGCCGAACGAACTACGTTCTTAGAAGGCTGTTACACGTGTCCTAATCCTCGTGGAACAACAGGAATAATTTATTCTACAGTAGTCCCTCACGAGTATTCACGTCATTTCTTCGCGCCTGAGTACGTAATTGTAAATCCAGTTAACGCCACTGATTCCGTATTCAACCTTCTTCTAGGACAACATGATGCATTAGGCCTGAAGGCACGTTCGCTGGTGAAGAATGGTTCCCAGTAATCCACCAGGAACCAAACGTCGATGTGAAGCTTCAGAAGGTGCACAGATCTATCCTAGATGGAGGGAATGGGCACTTCGCTCAACCTGACCTGACAACGATGGCAGAATTGAAGGGCAACGCTTTTACAATGATGGCTGACTGAACTTGTCTCCGAGAGCGCCTTTCTCTGTAATTTGTAAGCCAGACAAAGTCAATTTGTTTGACTTGGATTCGTATTACTAGCTGTGCCCCTCCGACGAGGAGAGATCCCTGCTAACTTGATGGCTGTATTCAAATAGAAAGAAAAGAAAATAAATATGAAATGACCTAAACCTTTCTCCTGAAGGCCTCAGAATGCAAGAATTAATCTGTGTTCTTTAAATCTGATTTTCGCCGTTTTCGATTCCTGAATTGAAATAATAATAAATCCGGAGAGATTTAACGTTTTACGATACGGTTGGAGTAAAAATTGCTACCTTTGGCATATCCCTGTCAATGAAATCCACTGGTAGAAACTTCCAGTCGAGCAGATAGATTTCCTGAAACACCAGACAACATGTTTTGAAAAGTCTTGAACACTGGGAGTTTTCTGCTCAGATAGTTTTCTAAAAAGTCGAAAAGCTTGTAAGCAAAGATTTATAAAATATTAGATTGCTTTCATCTTCAATCCTACGTTTATTTGAAAATTTAACGCTTTCTTAAGATGACTTAATTTTCTCAAAGATGCCGATCGGATGTGAAAACTTTTGATCATTAGTAATATGTTTAATATTTTTATCATTTTAGAAACTTTCTCATGGTCCGTCGTCCTATATGTGGAACATTTTGTTCCCAGAGCATGACACATTTTCATAATTTATGTAGCGCAATCGGAGGAGGCGCCGGCTGTCGCCAGCATGCGATACCAGATTCCTGGCTCGGATTTTCCGCCCAGGCCAACCAAGCCTTCCATCCCTCCGGGGTCGGTGAATTGGTACCAGCCTTGTCTGGGAAGGATAAAGCGCTGACTTGTTCATCGGCTGGCCACCGCAAGTCATTGTATGGCCAAATACGCAATCAACTCGTCTCCACGACATCCTGTAGAAGTAGAATGCGCGGCGCATCCCAACGCCTTTCTTTATCCTTTATCCTTTATGTACCCATTGTACACCATTGAGTGCATTTTAAATAAATAGATAAATAAATAAATAATTTGATGTGGTTCCTATTAGGATGTTCTGCCCTGATCTACTGGCTTATTTTCTGGATTCTGTTTAGAATCTACCACTTATAAGGTTTCATAATATACCAGTTTATGAACCTTCCTGAGTGGCCTAGAAACTTCGCGATAGTAATAATAGGCTTGTTCTTTTTCAAATTTTTCTCAAATCACTTGACAATATTGGCCATTGATTCGCAGTTTACAATGTATAGAGTACCTACTTTTGCTAACAAATGCTTGGCCATTTTCCAGAAATTAGCGCTGACATGAATGGCGCGTGTATGTAGCGCAGTCGGAGGAGGTGTTAACTGTCGCGTGCACCTGATACAAGGTTCTCGGTTAGGATTTCCAGCCCAGGCCAACCAAGCCTTCCATACCCACGGGGTCGGTGATTTGATGCTAGACTTGTCTTCGAAGGTTAAAGCGCTTACTTATTCATCGGCTGGCCACCGCAAGTCATTGTATGGCCAGATACGCCTTCAAATCGCCTCCACCACGTCTCGTAGAAGTAGAATGCGTGGCGCATCCTAAGAGATATTGAGTAGCTCCGTCCTTTATCTTTTTTATTCTTTATATTGTGAAACTACTGCGCTTGAAAAAGTCTTGCAAATTTTCCAGAGATTGGAGTTGGAGTGTGCACCTCTTGAGGAGCCAGATCGTGAACTACAGACCAAGTGAATTTATTTCTTTTATTGTGCAAGAAGGTGGCTCAGTAGGACATTCTTGATACCTCGAATACTGTGCTAAGTTATCGAAGAATCACCTCGACTCTGCTCAAATTTTGTATTATAGACGGTCGTTTACTTTGAGCAAGTATTTCATTTCAAAGTTCTCTATTTCAACGTGTTTCGTCTCGATACTTTCGTTGATCAATTCCACTTGGGATGCGCCACGCATTGTACTTCTACGAGGCGTCGCAGAGACGATTTGAGTGCATATTTGTCCTTTACAACGCATTGCGCTGATCATCAGATGGGCGGATTAGCTGTTCATCCCTCCCACACAAGCGTGAAATCAATTTTTCGGCCCCGGAGAAATGGAAATTTTGCTTGGCCTGGGCGGAAATCCGAAGCAGGAACCTGGAAGCAGGTGCACGCGATAGCCGACGGTTCTTCTGACTGCGCTACCGCGAGCTTAAAAATAGCAATGGATGCAGTAAATTCCTTTTTTTCTTCATCAAATTATCCAACGCTTATCACCTTCTAAACTAGCCCAACGTCAACTGCTTATCCAACGGTTTCAAGATCGCGAAGTGACTGGCTAGCTCCAGACGCTTTGAAGGCTTCCTGCCCACCGCGTTCGCTCTTACCGCTTTCGTTCCTTTCTCTTCGTCGCCTCTGGCAGGTGCTGCTGAGACGCGTTCCGAAACGCATCGACTGGCTCCTCCCCACGTCATTCACCACTGCAGCCTCATCGGAAGGCGGCCAAACACCGCAAATCAACCAGTCCACGGGAGGTCCTCGGCTCAGTCGGTGGTTCTTTGGCCTCCGGTGCGATTTCTACACAATTTGGCGCCTCGAATCAAAGACTGCGTCACCTCTTCGGGTGCTGTTAGGCTTCCTTGCTCTCGTTTATTCGTGCCGTTCTAGGACTCGGCAACGTTCCTGCTTCTGATGAAGATGAATATTATATAGATCTACAAAATCTTTTAGAATTTCTTAGAGCAAACTAATAATGCTGAACTTTATCCCTATACTTACACAGCTTCTCTTAGCATTTATTGCGAAGCGTTGACCTTTCATACTGTAAGACTACGCGCGATAGCGCAATCGGAGGAGGCGCCAGCTGTGGCACGCACCTCTACTCGAGATTCATGGTTCGGGTCTCACCTTGATAATACCGAACTTTATCTCCACAGTTGCTTAGCTTTTATCATCATTATTATTTATTTCACTGTTTGGCGGCTTGCAAAACTAAACAGAACAAATCGAGTACACAATCTAATAATTTGGAGCGCTTCTCGATCAGTTGGCCCACTGCAATGCTACTTTTAGTTACTGCTAGTTTTAGTTAATGTTACTTTTAGCTTTTCTTAACAATTATTGCCGAATTGTTGCCTTTCATACTGTAAGAATACGCGTGATAGCGCAGCCGGAGGAGGCGCCGGCTGTGGCATGCACCTCTATTCAAGGTTGATGAGTCTCACTGAACCCGTCCACCTTTACAAGATGGTTGAGCTGATAGCAGATTTGTCTCTTGAATTTAAAGCGCAAGTTTATTTTTCAACTGTCCACCACTAGTCACAGTATAAGCCAAATAAGGATAAAGTATAAACGACGGCGTTATTCAATCCCTTTGGGATGCGCCACGCATTCTACTTCTACGGGATATCGCAGAGGCGAGTTGAATGCGTATTTTTCCATACAATGACTTGCGTTGGCCAGCCGATGAACACGTCAGCGCTTTGTCCTTCCCAGACACGTCTGGTACCGATTCACCGACCCCGGAGGGATGGAGGGCTTGGTTGGCCTGGGCGAGAAATCCAAACCAGGAACCTGGTATCGGGTGCAGGCGACAGCCGGCGCCTCCTCCGACTGCGCTCCACGCGCCCTTATAAGCCAAATATCCAAGTCAATTGATTCCACGACATCCCGTCTAAGGAAAAAACGAGGCGCATCCCAAACAGATAAAACGACTCATCATCCTTGTATCCTTTACTGTAAGAATTCGCCATGCTAGTCGTCCTTTGACAACTTTGATGCATCTGTGGACTATGAGAATAATATGGCCTTTGCTCGATCGTGTGACGAGGCGCCTTGACTTCTATTGCTTCGATTTGTCGATAAACGTTGCCTCCATAATGTGAAATCAGTTCTGCCCAGCCAGGTCAATGTTTGGCCAATATTCGTAAAATTCAAATTTTCAAATTCCGATTCACAGAAGTCATTGCTAGGGGAAGAATCAACCAGAAGCAGAAGCAAACCTGATACGACTCTAATGTCCACTGCAAATGGATGGTAAAGAGCAGGACTTTATCTCACATAATTTGCTTCAGTTCATAAACCTCTCGTCAAGACGTTCGCGATTTTACCTTGACGCCATTACTACCGTCACTCACTCTGTTCAGGGTTCTTCCTCCAACTCCTCGACCAGAAAGATTAAGCATCATCAAGGGTTTCGTTTGAAATCCTACAGGAGTCTAGCACAATTCGATCGTTTATACGGCTTTACATTTTCTAAATTCGGATAGGAAGGCACGTCTGCTCAAACAGAAGTTGTAGCAGGTGCGCAAGAGCTAAGAGAATCGAGCCGAACTTATGTGATTTTGAGCACTTCTTCCTATTTTTTCCTCTTCCCTTCTCTTCTTTCCTTCTTTGGCTTGGAATGCGCCGCAGCTATGTCACACCCAGTAGTCTGTGTCGTGCGAGCCATGCAGCATCCTAGAGACGCTTTATCCACCAATCCATGGGGTGCTTTGTGCAGAAACTAAAACGCTCATTAGCGTTATGCCTAGGTCACCTCCTCCCTGCCCCTCCCCCTCCCCCACAGAAACGCATATACAAAGTGTGGGATCTATCCTAATCGAAGGAGAGCTTATAGTGATTTGCGCCTCCAATTCCTTAAGTTTCTACAGGAGCTTCAGCTACTGTCCCATGATACGAGGGATTTTGTTGTGTGGCATGGGGCGACATCCACAATTTACGCTTTACGTTTACCCCTCCCAACTAGGATAGATCCCAAATCGTATACTGTTAGTTCTCATGATGTTGTGGGAAAAGGTCCAACGCTCACTCTATCACGGCCTCTTCTGCGTTTCGATCCAAGACAGGACTTCCATATCGCTCTGGTCGCTGGGCACTTGCTAGACAACCTAAATCGGCATACTATCTATAAATAGGCCCCGTTCAGAGGAAGCGCTCTTCATAATATATACCGTTTCCAGGTGAAATTTGGCACTTTTCAAGTCAAATTGGACACTCCTCTAAACTGACTAGATGCCTTTGAAATCGAACTAAACATCTTCCAAATCAAATCGCCTTTCGGACGGCACTAGAAACTCTCCGAGGGAATTAAAATAACTTTTTGACAAAGGCTAATTTTATGTGGCTTTTTGAATAATTGTGAAACTTTTAGCCTTTTTATTTTTTATTTGTTCTTTACACTGATTCTATTGCGGCTTTCGATCATGGTTTTCTAACGAGGTTTCTTCATCAGACGGCCTGCCAACCTGGGTCTGACACTGGAACCGTTGCCATTTTTGCAATTTTTGCAGGGCATGGCATGCCGGAGCCGGCAGTCGCACCTGTGACCGTTTGTGCATGAAACTACACTATTAACCGCTAGGCTAACTCGGCTCCAAGATGAGGGAGCAGCGCCTGAGGTGGCATGGACACGTCCTTAGAAGACCAGAGAATCACCCCCATAAGGTTGGTCGTAGATCTCGAGGCACCCGGAAAGCGTCCCACAGGAGCCTCAAGGAAGAGATGGAATGATGTCATCAAGAGAGATCTCGCCGAAATCGGCGCCACGGCAGATGACGCCCTTGATAGGATGAGGTGGCGACAGATCACAAGAAAAGCGGACCCTGCGAGTGCGCGGGACTAAACGCTTAGGAGAAAAAGAAGACGATTTTTTAACTGTTTCTATACTCAGACAGACACACGACAACATTTAAGAAAAGATTAGACCAAGAACAATTCGAGCGCACAACGACGGTTGACAAAATAAGTGATTTATAATAGTTTTACACAGCATGGCAGCAACACAAAAACAACAGCATAGAGTTTTCTCATACCTATGAACTAGTTTTTTATTGCATTAAAGTGTTTGCTAGGTCGTTTATCTTTGAAAGAATCTTAAAATTTAGCTGAAAGAGCTAGTTATTGGAGAGCTTCATCTAATCTTTCAATGAGTGAAAGTTTAACTTTGATTAAAATTTCGGAACAATGATAGGTATAGTTTTAATGTTCCAGACGGCTACTGTACTTTTCCTTTGCTTTTTATTATTCTTTTTATTTTTATTGCTGATGGTTCAATGGCTTTTAATGATTAGTATAATATATACATATGTAGTAAAATACAGGTGAACTTTCGCACTGTTCATATTAATAGAGGCAGATTATTTATTGTCTTATTATGCAATATTTTTAGGTTTTTGTTAATGCTGCTAATTTGCACGACTTGGGATGTATACAAGATACAAGCATTTCTTTCAGGAAACACTGAGAACACGCGGCTGAAAAGGCAGATTGAGTTGTGCAGAGCTTATTCAAATGTCTATATAATAACCGTACTATTTTTTCTTTAGACTTTTGCTAGATTTTTTGAAACACAAGTCCCAACTTCTCTCCCGTCCTTTCTTGCGTTAATTCTCAATGACCAACACGATTTTCGAATCGGCAGATCTACTGAAACGTTGAGGTTATTGATGATTAATGAGTGGAAACAAGCTCAGATTGGATACCGTATGAAAATAATGGCTCGAAACTTTATTTAAAGCACAGAAAGCCAACAATTTTTAGTGCCAAAAAAAAGTGAGCCATACACAAGTCGAGGACGTAACGATATTCCATTGGTTGATAGGAAAAACTCTGTTTGCGTGAAGTGTACAATACTTGTCATGGACACAAAAAAGCGATTGTCAAGAACACACATGTTCTCACTAGGCTGTTTCATGTAAGCAGCATTTACACTATCAATCAAACGAAAATCGCGACGAGCCAAACGAGTGCATGGCGCAATCTATTTCCTAGTACGCATATAAATGAAGTTGTTGCGTTTTATAATAAGAGCTAACCATTTCTTTAGTTGAAAAAGAAAAATCACAAACAATTTCAAGTAATGTGTCCACCAAATGGTGCAAATGAATTACAAAATTTCAAAGAAAGCCAGGGACAAAAAATTATTTCAACCTTCTAATAGAGTCCTTAGCTTAAACTGAAAGATACTCGATCTAGAACAGAAGGCCGGCGGTTGGATTTCAAACTGAGACAGTGAACAATTTGATTTGAAAAGTGTGCATTATCAGCAAAAAAAAACTCTAGGACGATACATTTCGGACTTTTCAATTTTTGACCACGAATGTCCGTCATCCTTGAAGGAGTTACGTTCTAATGCAATTATTCTCATGAAGCTTCATAATATTCGTGCAGTTGATAGTTCTGTTAATTCAAGCTGACTAATTCATCTCGTCACTGTTGTCTCCGCCAACAAATCTGCCTGAAGGTGACGCTTTCTAGGTAACTCGTTGTCAGCGGCAGGACGACGACAACGACGTGCAACGGCGACAGATTGTTTAGTGCTTCGAGCGCTTCCGCAGCAGACTGATCCCACGTTTTCCAGACGGGTCCGTTTGCTGAGTTAATTAGCCTTCGGGTCCTATGCTCTCCACGAAGACGTTCATATATAAGGCTCAGTCATTCTAAAGGGCTTGTCGGAAATTTGTGGCGTGTTGAGTCATAAAGTAAAAGCCAAACTAGGTAAAAATAGAATCAGCTTAGGACGCATCATCCATGTCAAGCATAGTCCCATTCCAACTAAAGGCAACGGCGCTTCCACACTAGCGCGAACCGAAAATCCACATGAAAAAGGTCCCACTAAAAAGTCGAATGAAGGCAGCTACCAAGCAGAATACACTCATTGAACTCCAACAATTACATCGCTGCAGCGACAGCACAAGCGACGAGTGCAAAAGGAAATCTTTGCAGGCCAAGCGGCAAGATTTGCAGAGTCAAGAAAAACTGAGCAACCGGTGAAAAGCATCTTTACTGATGCTAATGGAAATGAAAGTTAGCTCCCGATAAGGGTTAGCCGAATGTGGACACAAACCTCAGCCCACATTCAGAGCAGATGTCCTTCGGCATACTAAAATCAAGGCGATAAAAGCGGAGTGGCCAAAAAACAGACCCACTCCACTGCCCGTGCTGGTTTGAATTCAACGTAGGGGATGGAGCACTGGCTGCGGCGCAGCGCTATTCCCTCTCGCAAAACGATGCCTCCATGCGGGATCGAACCACAGACCTTCTGTTTACAAGACAGACGCTCTGCCACTGAGCTATGGAGGCTCGCTCACCCACCACACTGCCCGTGCTGGTTTGAATTCAACGTAGGGGATGGAGCACTGGCTGCGGCGCAGCGCTATTCCCTCTCCGATGCCTCCATGCGGGATCGAACCACAGACCTTCTGTTTACAAGACAGACGCTCTGCCACTGAGCTATGGAGGCTCGCTCACCCCACCACACTGCCCGTGCTGGTTTGAATTCAACGTAGGGGATGGAGCACTGGCTGCGGCGCAGCGCTATTCCCTCTCGCAAAAACGATGCCTCCATGCGGGATCGAACCACAGACCTTCTGCTTTACAAGACAGACGCTCTGCCACTGAGCTATGGAGGCTCGCTCACCCACCACACTGCCCGTGCTGGTTTGAATTCAACGTAGGGGATGGAGCACTGGCTGCGGCGCAGCGCTATTCCCCTCTCGCAAAACGATGCCTCCATGCGGGATCGAACCACAGACCTTCTGTTTACAAGACAGACGCTCTGCCACTGAGCTATGGAGGCTCGCTCACCCACCACACTGCCCGTGCTGGTTTGAATTCAACGTAGGGGATGGAGCACTGGCTGCGGCGCAGCGCTATTCCCTCTCGCAAAACGATGCCTCCATGCGGGATCGAACCACAGACCTTCTGTCTACAAGACAGACGCTCTGCCACTGAGCTATGGAGGCTCGCTCACCCACCACACTGCCCGTGCTGGTTTGAATTCAACGTAGGGGATGGAGCACTGGCTGCGGCGCAGCGCTATTCCCTCTCGCAAAACGATGCCTCCATGCGGGATCGAACCACAGACCTTCTGTTTACAAGACAGACGCTCTGCCACTGAGCTATGGAGGCTCGCTCACCCACCACACTGCCCGTGCTGGTTTGAATTCAACGTAGGGGATGGAGCACTGGCTGCGGCGCAGCGCTATTCCCTCTCGCAAAACGAAGCCTCCATGCGGGATCGAACCACAGACCTTCTGTTTACAAGACAGACGCTCTGCCACTGAGCTATGGAGGCTCGCTCACCCACCACACTGCCCGTGCTGGTTTGAATTCAACGTAGGGGATGGAGCACTGGCTGCGACGCAGCGCTATTCCCTCTCGCAAAACGATGCCTCCATGCGGGATCGAACCACAGACCTTCTGTTTACAAGACAGACGCTCTGCCACTGAGCTATGGAGGCTCGCTCACCCACCACACTGCCCGTGCTGGTTTGAATTCAACGTAGGGGATGGAGCACTGGCTGCGGACGCAGCGCTATTCCCTCTCGCAAAACGATGCCTCCATGCGGGATCGAACCACAGACCTTCTGTTTACAAGACAGACGCTCTGCCACTGAGCTATGGAGGCTCGCTCACCCACCACACTGCCCGTGCTGGTTTGAATTCAACGTAGGGGATGGAGCACTGGCTGCGGCGCAGCGCTATTCCCTCTCGCAAAACGATGCCTCCATGCGGGATCGAACCACAGACCTTCTGCTTACAAGGACAGACGCTCTGCCACTGAGCTATGGAGGCTCGCTCACCCACCACACTGCCCGTGCTGGTTTGAATTCAACGTAGGGGATGGAGCACTGGCTGCGGCGCAGCGCTATTCCCTCTCGCAAAACGATGCCTCCATGCGGGATCGAACCACAGACCTTCTGTTTACAAGACAGACGCTCTGCCACTGAGCTATGGAGGCTCGCTCACCCACCACACTGCCCGTGCTGGTTTGAATTCAACGTAGGGGATGGAGCACTGGCTGCGGCGGAGCGCTATTCCTTCTCGCAAAACGATGCCTCCATGCGGGATCGAACCACAGACCTTCTGTTTACAAGACAGACGCTCTGCCACTGAGCTATGGAGGCTCGCTCACCCACCACACTGCCCGTGCTGGTTTGAATTCAACGTAGGGGATGGAGCACTGGCTGCGGAGCAGCGCTATTCCCTCTCGCAAAACGATGCCTCCATGCGCGATCGAACCACAGACCTTCTGTTTACAAGACAGACGCTCTGCCACTGAGCTATGGAGGCTGGCTCACCCACCACACTGCCCGTGCTGGTTTGAATTCAACGTAGGGGATGGAGCACTGGCTGCGGCGCAGCGCTATTCCCTCTCGCAAAACGAATCCTCCATGCGGGATCGAACCACAGACCTTCTGTTTACAAGACAGGACGCTCTGCCACTGAGCTATGGAGGCTCGCTCACCCACCACACTGCCCGTGCTGGTTTGAATTCAACGAGGGGATGGAGCACTGGCTGCGGCGCAGCGCTATTCCCTCTCGCAAAAACGATGCCTCCATGCGGGATCGAACCACAGACCTTCTGTTTACAAGACAGACGCTCTGCCACTGAGCTATGGAGGCTCGCTCACCCACCACACTGCCCGTGCTGGTTTGAATTCAACGTAGGGGATGGAGCACTGGCTGCGACGCAGCGCTATTCCCTCTCGCAAAACGATGCCTCCATGCGGGATCGAACCACAGACCTTCTGTTTACAAGACAGACGCTCTGCCACTGAGCTATGGAGGCTCGCTCACCCACCACACTGCCCGTGCTGGTTTGAATTCAACGTAGGGGATGGAGCACTGGCTGCGGCGCAGCGCTATTCCCTCTCGCAAAACGATGCCTCCATGCGGGATCGAACCACAGACCTTCTGCTTACAAGACAGACGCTCTGCCACTGAGCTATGGAGGCTCGCTCACCCACCACACTGCCCGTGCTGGTTTGAATTCAACGTAGGGGATGGAGCACTGGCTGCGGCGCAGCGCTATTCCCTCTCGCAAAACGATGCCTCCATGCGGGATCGAACCACAGACCTTCTGTTTACAAGACAGACGCTCTGCCACTGAGCTATGGAGGCTCGCTCACCCACCACACTGCCCGTGCTGGTTTGAATTCAACGTAGGGGATGGAGCACTGGCTGCGGCGCAGCGCTATTCCCTCTCGCAAAACGATGCCTCCATGCGGGATCGAACCACAGACCTTCTGTCTACAAGACAGACGCTCTGCCACTGAGCTATGGAGGCTCGCTCACCCACCACACTGCCCGTGCTGGTTTGAATTCAACGTAGGGGATGGAGCACTGGCTGCGGCGCAGCGCTATTCCCTCTCGCAAAACGATGCCTCCATGCGGGATCGAACCACAGACCTTCTGTTTACAAGACAGACGCTCTGCCACTGAGCTATGGAGGCTCGCTCACCCACCACACTGCCCGTGCTGGTTTGAATTCAACGTAGAGGATGGAGCACTGGCTGCGGCGCAGCGCTATTCCCTCTCGCAAAACGATGCCTCCATGCGGGATCGAACCACAGACCTTCTGTTTACAAGACAGACGCTCTGCCACTGAGCTATGGAGGCTCGCTCACCCACCACACTGCCCGTGCTGGTTTGAATTCAACGTAGGGGATGGAGCACTGGCTGCGACGCAGCGCTATTCCCTCTCGCAAAACGATGCCTCCATGCGGGATCGAACCACAGACCTTCTGTTTACAAGACAGACGCTCTGCCACTGAGCTATGGAGGCTCGCTCACCCACCACACTGCCCGTGCTGGTTTGAATTCAACGTAGGGGATGGAGCACTGGCTGCGGCGCAGCGCTATTCCCTCTCGCAAAACGATGCCTCCATGCGGGATCGAACCACAGACCTTCTGTCTACAAGACAGACGCTCTGCCACTGAGCTATGGAGGCTCGCTCACCCACCACACTGCCCGTGCTGGTTTGAATTCAACGTAGGGGATGGAGCACTGGCTGCGGCGCAGCGCTATTCCCTCTCGCAAAACGATGCCTCCATGCGGGATCGAACCACAGACCTTCTGTTTACAAGACAGACGCTCTGCCACTGAGCTATGGAGGCTCGCTCACCCACCACACTGCCCGTGCTGGTTTGAATTCAACGTAGAGGATGGAGCACTGGCTGCGGCGCAGCGCTATTCCCTCTCGCAAAACGATGCCTCCATGCGGGATCGAACCACAGACCTTCTGTTTACAAGACAGACGCTCTGCCACTGAGCTATGGAGGCTCGCTCACCCACCACACTGCCCGTGCTGGTTTGAATTCAACGTAGGGGATGGAGCACTGGCTGCGGCGCAGCGCTATTCCCTCTCGCAAAACGATGCCTCCATGCGGGATCGAACCACAGACCTTCTGTTTACAAGACAGACGCTCTGCCACTGAGCTATGGAGGCTCGCTCACCCACCACACTGCCCGTGCTGGTTTGAATTCAACGTAGAGGATGGAGCACTGGCTGCGGCGCAGCGCTATTCCCTCTCGCAAAACGATGCCTCCATGCGGGATCGAACCACAGACCTTCTGTTTACAAGACAGACGCTCTGCCACTGAGCTATGGAGGCTCGCTCACCCACCACACTGCCCGTGCTGGTTAGAATTCAACGTAGGGGATGGAGCACTGGCTGCGACGCAGCGCTATTCCCTCTCGCAAAACGATGCCTCCATGCGGGATCGAACCACAGACCTTCTGTTTACAAGACAGACGCTCTGCCACTGAGCTATGGAGGCTCGCTCACCCACCACACTGCCCGTGCTGGTTTGAATTCAACGTAGGGGATGGAGCACTGGCTGCGGCGCAGCGCTATTCCCTCTCGCAAAACGATGCCTCCATGCGGGATCGAACCACAGACCTTCTGTCTACAAGACAGACGCTCTGCCACTGAGCTATGGAGGCTCGCTCACCCACCACACTGCCCGTGCTGGTTTGAATTCAACGTAGAGGATGGAGCACTGGCTGCGGCGCAGCGCTATTCCCTCTCGCAAGACGATGCCTCCATGCGGGATCGAACCACAGACCTTCTGTTTACAAGACAGACGCTCTGCCACTGAGCTATGGAGGCTCGCTCACCCACCACACTGCCCGTGCTGGTTTGAATTCAACGTAGGGGATGGAGCACTGGCTGCGACGCAGCGCTATTCCCTCTCGCAAAACGATGCCTCCATGCGGGATCGAACCACAGACCTTCTGTTTACAAGACAGACGCTCTGCCACTGAGCTATGGAGGCTCGCTCACCCACCACACTGCCCGTGCTGGTTTGAATTCAAGGTAGGGGATGGAGCACTGGCTGCGGCGCAGCGCTATTCCCTCTCGCAAAACGATGCCTCCATGCGGGATCGAACCACAGACCTTCTGTTTACAAGACAGACGCTCTGCCACTGAGCTATGGAGGCTCGCTCACCCACCACACTGCCCGTGCTGGTTTGAATTCAACGTAGGGGATGGAGCACTGGCTGCGGCGCAGCGCTATTCCCTCTCGCAAAACGATGCCTCCATGCGGGATCGAACCACAGACCTTCTGTCTACAAGACAGACGCTCTGCCACTGAGCTATGGAGGCTCGCTCACCCACCACACTGCCCGTGCTGGTTTGAATTCAACGTAGGGGATGGAGCACTGGCTGCGGCGCAGCGCTATTCCCTCTCGCAAAACGATGCCTCCATGCGGGATCGAACCACAGACCTTCTGTTTACAAGACAGACGCTCTGCCACTGAGCTATGGAGGCTCGCTCACCCACTCCACTGCCCGTGCTGGTTTGAATTCAACGTAGGGGATGGAGCACTGGCTGCGGCGCAGCGCTATTCCCTCTCGCAAAACGATGCCTCCATGCGGGATCGAACCACAGACCTTCTGTTTACAAGACAGACGCTCTGCCACTGAGCTATGGAGGCTCGCTCACCCACCACACTGCCCGTGCTGGTTTGAATTCAACGTAGGGGATGGAGCACTGGCTGCGGCGCAGCGCTATTCCCTCTCGCAAAACGATGCCTCCATGCGGGATCGAACCACAGACCTTCTGTTTACAAGACAGACGCTCTGCCACTGAGCTATGGAGGCTCGCTCACCCACCACACTGCCCGTGCTGGTTTGAATTCAACGTAGGGGATGGAGCACTGGCTGCGGCGCAGCGCTATTCCCTCTCGCAAAACGATGCCTCCATGCGGGATCGAACCACAGACCTTCTGTTTACAAGACAGACGCTCTGCCACTGAGCTATGGAGGCTCGCTCACCCACCACACTGCCCGTGCTGGTTTGAATTCAACGTAGGGGATGGAGCACTGGCTGCGGCGCAGCGCTATTCCCTCTCGCAAAACGATGCCTCCATGCGGGATCGAACCACAGACCTTCTGTTTACAAGACAGACGCTCTGCCACTGAGCTATGGAAGCTCGCTCTCCCACCACACTGCCCGTGCTGGTTTGAATTCAACGTAGGGGATGGAGCACTGGCTGCGGCGCAGCGCTATTCCCTCTCGCAAAACGATGCCTCCATGCGGGATCGAACCACAGACCTTCTGTTTACAAGACAGACGCTCTGCCACTGAGCTATGGAGGCTCGCTCACCCACCACACGGCCCGTGCTGGTTTGAATTCAACGTAGGGGATGGAGCACTGGCTGCGGCGCAGCGCTATTCCCTCTCGCAAAACGATGCCTCCATGCGGGATCGAACCACAGACCTTCTGTTTACAAGACAGACGCTCTGCCACTGAGCTATGGAGGCTCGCTCACCCACCACACTGCCCGTGCTGGTTTGAATTCAACGTAGGGGATGGAGCACTGGCTGCGCTATTCCCTCTCTCACTTTCTGGCTATACTTCGCTAAGAAAAACTTCTGGCTTAGGGGCACTTTCGAACAGCTTCTTTCTGATTTTAACTCACTGGCTTAACCTTTCTTTTTGCTGCTCAGAACTCATAATTTCAAAAATCTCTCGCTTCTTGTTCCGTCATTTTTCCGATTTATTGAGATTGGTAACAATAATGAAGTGCTTGTTATGGCATACGTTTCAGATATAAAACATGTCAATTCTCTCGGATATTGAATTGGTCCGGGGAGTGCTGATTGGTGACGATGAATCCTGTATCAGAATGATGATGGAGAAATACGCCGATTTTAATGGAGTGCCGTACAATGCTCAGGTACGTTTTTTTTTGTTATTCTCGCAGTTCGTTGTACTTGGTAAGGATATGTAAGATTAAATTCGAGTGATTAAGTCTGCACTTGAAGGTGATTGGTTTGGATGTCAGTTGTTTCCAAGGGTACTATGGAAATTGTTCTGCCATTTATTTGTGCAGACTTAGGGTAGCGATATGGTAATATACGGAGTGTGAACTTTTTCTGGCCCTTTTACCTTTATTCCACGTGGAGGATGGTCGGTTTGCTGCTACTTGATGCCCGGCTTGAACAATTTTTCTTAGTTTTGTCTCGATGAGCTCCGAAGAGCTTCGATGTGATAGCTTCACCACCGGAATTGGGTGCATATGGAGGTGCTGCCCCCCCCCCCCCACCCTCCTCTACTGCTTGATGATGGGGACAATGGAACACTCCAATCATCCTGAATATTACCCTTCACAGTCACCCTGTTGAGGAACTGCATGAGTCACTCTTCCCCTTTGTCTATTATTTATAATCTCACATGAATCCACTGGGTACATGTGGGGTGTGGGAACGCGCCGTTGCTCCTACCATTGCCGCAGCAGCCAATCAGCCACCAGCGAAGCGGCAAAGGTGGGGCATGAGGGACTTCCTCGTTCAAGCGCGCCTCTTCAACTTACTACCCACTGACTCCCACAGTACTCCACCCTCACCAGAAATTGAATGGCCTTATGGGATGACCACGGATCTCCCTCGATAGAGAGCTTTCGGGCTCTATTGTTAAGAGGGATCTCGGGCCGCTTGTCGCAGGGCCACGTGGCGCGTCCCCGGGTGGTGGATAGGGGAATTAAACGCGAACCAAATGCGACCTTGTACTGCCCAGAGACGCAGATGGGATGCACGGGATGGACTCATTGCTCCTGCTGTGTCGGGTCGACGCGTTCCTGGTGTGTGGGAGCGGCATGTTCGTGCACAATGTGCGGTGATGTGTCCGTGACTGTGCACATTGTAACTGTGTCGGCCCGGCCAAAAGCTTGCACTCGGTAGACTGAGAGTACATCGTAAGGCGATTCGAGGCCGCCTCAAAAGTCTCGCCCCGTCCCTTCTGGCAGTCTGGCTGGCTGCCCGGAGTTCTTTGCCCACACGACAGAGCCTGACTAGCTACCCGTGTTGTACTGCAGTCAAAACAGCAGCACTAAAGGGCCTCATTCCCCTGACCCCGAAAGAGCCCCCATTTCTGCAGCGATGGGAAGGACGAGTACCGAGAGGCTGCTAAAATCTCAGGGCCTAACCAGGCTGCGCAAATTGAGAAGGACTAGGATGACGATCTGTACTTACAACGCCCGCACGCTTGCATCGGAAGCATCCGTCGAGGACCTGATGATGCAAGCCAGGAAGATCAAGTACGACGTCATCGGACTGACCGAGACGAGAAGACACCACCCCCTACACGCCGCCTACGACTCCGGAGAAGAACTGTTCCTCGGAACATTCGACAGCAGGGGAGTAGGCGGCGTTGGTGTCCTCGTCAACACGCACTTGGCCATGAACATCGATTCGTACGATTCTCCGACAAGCCGAATCGGACGTCTGCGACTGAAGCGATGTGGTTCCGTGCCAGCTTTGACTGTGCTCGTCGCGTATGCCCCAACATCCACCTACGACGACGAAGAGGTCGAAGCCTTCTACGTGGAGCTTGAGAAGTTCTATAAGGAAGATCACACCTTCTACAAGGTGAACGTCGGTGACTTCAACGCCAAGATCGGATCACGAAGGTCGCCGGAAGAACTTCACATCGGAACCCTCGGTTTGGAGTGGAACGAGCAAGGTGAAAGGCTGTCTCAGTTTATCATGTCGACCAAGACCATCCATGGAAACTCGCAGTTCCAGGAGCCTCCCTCCCTACGATGGACCTGGGAATCTCCCGGTGGCCAGTTCCACAACGAGATCGACCACAGCATCTTCAACCGCAAGTATTGCCTGACCGACGTCTCCGTTGTCCCCAAGTTCTACACGGGATCGGACCACCGCCTCCTTCGCGCAAGGTTCCGCTTTTCGCGTCAAGGAGAGAAGGCCGCGAAGTTCAAGAAGAGGAGTCCCAGAACGACCATCAACTGGGACCTCTACACCTCTCTTGCCGGCCTTTGGGAAGATGCCGTCATGAACAACGTTGACGAGGAATACGACCGCTTCGTGCACCATCTTCACGATAGTGTTAAGGAAGCTGAGAGCTTGAAGACCACCACGAGACGTCTGTCTCCGGGAACTCTCGAGCTGATACGCCAGCACGAGCGTCAGGCAACTACCAACTGACGTCCGAGCTTGCGAAGCTATGCAGAGAGGCGATAAAGGAGGATCTTAAGGAGAGAAGGGCGGAAGTGTTGGCAGAAGCTACAGAGGCAGGGTTGAGCATACGCAATGCCCGCCGAGACTTCGCCAACTTCAAGACCAAGATGACCGCTCTCCGACGTCCCGACGGAACCGTCACCTCTTCCAGAAGGACCATGGAGAATGTCATCCTCGACTTCTACTCCGATCTCTTCGATAGCCACGTCCACCTGCCATGCCGTCTTCCGCAGGATGGATACGTCGTTCCCTCTGTTCTCCCTTCCGAGATCCGACACGCCATCTCGTCGGTGAAGAAACGTACAGCACCCGGTCCCGACAGGACCAGACCCGAACACCTGAAGTACCTCCCGCCAGCGCTCATCAACACCCTGGCACGGCTCTCCACACGTACCTGTCGGAGTGCAAGGTTCCATCTCAGTGGAAGACCAGCAGGACCGTCTTGCTGTACAAGAAGGGAGTCGTGCACGACATTGGCAACTATCGCCCGATCTGCCTGCTGTCCGTAGTCTACAAGCTGTTCACTCGAGTTATCCTGAATAGGATCGGCCGAACGCTGGACGAAGGACAGCCATGCGAACAAGCAGGATTTCGGAGAGGATTCAGCACGATCGACCACATACACACCATTACGAAGCTCATCGAAGTGTCGCGAGAGTACAAGCTGCCGCTTTGCCTTACGTTCATCGACCTGAAGAAGGCATTCGACTGCGTCGAAACTGAAGCGGTCACCGAAGCCCTGCTCACTCACGACGTTCCTACTCAGCACATCGGAGTCCTTCGAGAGCTGTACAGTGGATTCACGACCAAGATCTCACCACTCTACAACGACGTCGTCATCGACGTGAAGAGAGGGGTTCGGCAAGGGGATACCATATCCCCGAACCTCTTCAGCGCAACTCTCGAAAACGTCATGCGCGAACTAGAATGGGAAGACATGGGAGTGAAGGTCGACGGCCGGCAACTACATCATCTTCGCTTCGCTGACATCGTGCTCATAACACCGAGCATCAGCCAGGTGGAGCGAATGCTGGCCGACTTCGATCGTGTATGTGGGAACGTTGGACTGCAGCTGAATCTTACGAAGACGATGTTCATGAGGAACGGATGGGTTTCTGATGCCCCATTCTAGCTCAACGGAAGGAACATCTCCGAATGCTCCAGCTATGTGTATCTGGGTCGCGAAATCAACATGGCCAACGACCTAGCACCAGAGCTGAGCAGGAGGAAAAGTGCCGCTTAGGGAGCTTTCAAGAGCGTCGAAGAAGTCGCGAAAAAGACGAAGTACGTCCGACTCCGCGCCCACCTATTCGACTCCACTGTTCTTCCTGCCCTAACATTCGCCTCAGAGACCTGGGCTATAGGAAAGCATGCGATTAGCGTCGCGCAGCGTGGAATCGAGAGGACGATGCTCGGAGTGACACGACTCACGCAAGTGAGAGAAGGCCTCCGGAGTTCCGAGCTTCGCCGACGTTCGAAGATCAGAGACGCTGTCGCGTGGGCCAAGTTGTCGAAAATTAGGTGGACCGGCCACATAATGCGATTCGCAGACACGCGCTGGACGAGAGCCGTCAAAGACTGGATTCCGTGGGATGTCAGGAGAACACCAGGACGTCCACCATCGCGTTGGTCGGGCTTTTTCGTGAAAGCCCTGAACGACCGATATGACGCTCTTCGTGTCCCTCGAGCGAGGAGGATCCATTGGAGGATCTCTGGCACGCGACAAGGACGAATGGAAACGCTGCTGGCACCCGCTCGAGCAATTCGATGATCAACGGGACGACAGGTGATACAGGTGATGGGATGAAGTTCGAGTTTCAGACGTGAACAATTTGAATCTTTGCTTTTCAGCTGTGAGTGAGTAAAAATGTATGAAATTGTATCAACCTACCAGCCGTCGACTAGGCAATGCATATGCATATGCTATGCTAGCTCCAGAATTCTATGTTGACGGAACAAAGTTTCAGTCTTCACTTCTGGCTTGTCGAGGCTGGCTTGAGAACGAGCTTCGGCCATGAGGGTGTCGAGTTTCCTTCCCATGCCCCTCCACTTTGTCGTAAAGCGCGTTCATCTAAGTGTTCTCTGCATTCAACAACCCTTTTAGGTTCCTGTACGAAGTGAGATTGTCGGGTGAGTTCGAACTCTACCATAGCTTGTGGGCCCTCCTCTTCTCCTTCACTGCGATCTTTACACCTTAATTAGGAAACCATGCATCTTTTTGCCTTGGCTGCTCTCATAGTTTCATTTCGGGTTTCTCGACAACATTGCAGGACCTCATGTTTTCTATTTTTTTCTTCTTCTCCTCCTGAGCGTCTAGTCCCGCGCAGTCGCAGGGTCCGCTGCTTTTGTGATCTGTCGCCACTTCATTCTATCAAGGGCGTCATCTGGCGCAGCGCCGATTTCGGCGAGATCCCGCGCAGTCGCAGGGTCCGCTGCTTTTGTGATCTGTCGCCACCTCATTCTATCAAGGGCGTCATCTGGCGCAGCGCCGATTTCGGCGAGATGACGTCCCTCCACCTTTTCCTTGGGGCTCCTCTCGGACGCTTTCCGGGTGCCTCGAAATTCAGGGCCAACTTCGTGGGATGGTCCTCTTGTCTTCTGAGGATGTGTCCGTACCACCTGAGGCGCTGCTCCCTCATCTTCAGCTGGATCGGAGCTGTCTTCATCACTGTCATCATTTCACCATTTAACATCATTCTAACATTCAACATTCTAACATCCTCATTTCGCACTCTGTTCTGACGGGTCCATCCACATGCCCATCTGAGCATCCTCATTTCCACGGTGTGCAGTTGCCGCTCCTGTGCTCTACCCAGGGCCCAGCACTCACAGCCCATAGAGGAGGGCAGGCCTCACTACTGTTCTATATAGCTTGCCCTTGAGTGTCCTGGAGCACCTACGGTAGCAGAGGATTCCTGTGGACTCCCTCCATTTGAGCCATGCTGCATTAATCCGTCCCCTGACCGCCATGTTTTCTATTATCCTCCTCAAAATGCACCCAAATGCATCTTATTAGTATCAGGAGGAAAGCAAGATGCATTGCTTGTCTGCAGTACGCACCGTTCCCTCACCACTGTTTTTTTTTTCAGAAAGGTGAGCTCACCACAGCGTTCAACGGTCGGAAGTGCATATTCAAATCGGTCTCCATGGACTATCCCGATCGAGGTTTTGATGACCCGCACGTCTTCCTGCTCTGTTGGTCAGTAGCACATCAGTCCAGTACGGAGGAGGCCGTTAGAATGGTAGGTTAAGCCAGTTTCCGTGCCTGAGGAGTACCACACCCTGATCTAGCCATGTGGCTAAATTGGACCAGAGGTTCGAATACCTCAGGCGAATCATAATGAAGCCACTACTATAGATTAAAGGAAAAAAGTTCTCAATTAGAACAATTAACATCAAGCACTGGCAACAATAAGGACGAGCCTGGTTACACTAGGATCCGGGCTAAAATCCATTTTCATTCGAAGGCAAGGAGAACGCCTGGCTATCTAAATGGTCATAAAAGCGCAACATGTACTTTCACTTTTCTCAAGAAGTTCAGGGATATAGGAAAAGGTCGTTGTTATTCAATTCCTTTGCGGGATGCGCCATGCATTCGACTTCCACCGGATATTTGGCTAATACAGTACCTTGCGGTGGCCAACTGACAGACAAGCCAGGGTTTATCCTTCGTACCTAAGTGTGATACCAATCCTCCAACCCCGAAAGGAAGGAATACTCGGTTGGCCTGCGCAAAGCCTGAGCCAAGAACCTGGAATGGGGTGCACGCGACAGCCGGCGGCTTCACCGACTGCACTACCACGTGCCCTCCAAGAAGTTAGAGCGTATAGATATTAACAAAATAGTCAGAAATAAAAAATATTCTATAATGACATTGTGGCTGGTGGAGGTAGAGTTTTAAAGCTTATGTACCTACTTTGAAATTCTTTGGCTATCCGGTATAATATGCAGACGATGTTTCGGCCCAGTTTAATGTGCTATAAAACTTAATACTTCTCAGCAGCTTTCATAAAGAACCGCATTTTCTACATTTCAACAAGATTTCGAAAATTGCTGAAGTAAGGATGAAAATTTTTATGCAAAAATTGACTTTTTGAAGAATCCGTAAAGAAGTCGGACGGTGCTCTTTGTAGCACAACTAAGACCAGGATAACTCTGAAACCCTGAGCGGTCAATTATGGGTGAATTCCCGGTGAAGGCCCTAATCGTAGTCCTCAGGTCAAGATCTCCTCAACCTATGACCTTCAAAAAGTGTGTTAAAAATGCGGATACGAAACAAAATGTGACTTTAAAAATTTCGTTCTCCCTTTGCTTAACGCTTAAGGGCCTGTTCATACTTCGCGACAAGAGCGACTTGTCGCCCGTGCAAAACAAACGAATCGATTAAAACCGAGTGCGCGCCGCCGAAAAGTGTTCATCCTCGAGCGCCGGCGCTGTCGCTCCAGTCGCTCTTCTGGCTCTTGTCGCTGCGCACGCCGCGCACGCCACGCGCGCTGCGCTCTCGTCGCTCTCGTCGCCCGTGCAAAACATACGAATCGATTAAAACAGAGCGCACGCCGACGAAAAGTGTTCATAAGCCGCATGCACACTCCGCTGCGGCAGTGCGGCAGCCACGCTGAAGCATAGCGCGGAGGGGCGGAGTCACACTGCGGCAGCGGAGCCTGCAGCGAGGGGGTGTGCACACTTCGCTACTTCGCTACCGCAGCGACAGTGGCAGCGAGGAATGACACGGGCATAGCTCACTGTCGCTGCGTGCGGCCGCGGCGCAGTTCAACAGTGCCGCAGTGTGCGAGACCAGCTCCGCCCACATTCCACTGTCCGCTGCCCGCTGCAAAGTGTGCATGCGGCTATAGGCCAGTGTTATACTCCCGCGGGAGCATCCGCGGAACGTCCGCGGACTAGAGGTGCACCGCGGACGGCGGGCGTGGCGGGGCCATACTCAAACGCCGGCGTTGTCGCCCTAGACGCTCTTGTCGCTCTAGTCGCTGCTGTCGGCGGAGTGGCGTTCTATCCCCCGCCCTTTAAACAGAGGCGTGGCAAATGTCTGCGTCTCCGCTATCTTGTAAGGCAGCCACTAGACTCTCGAGCAATCGCAGAGGGTTGGGGGTGGGCGGGCCAGGGGGATGAGGGGATAGAACGCTCGACTCCCGCTGCTGTCGCCTGTTCATAATTCCATGCGCTGCGTTCTCGTCGCTGCTGTCGCGAAGTAAAACGCTAACTTTCGCAATGGGACACTTTCCGCAATTGCACAGATTACGTGTCACCTCACTCCTTCGTCTTAGGCCCCGTTTATACTTCCGACGCCGAGCGTTGCGATGGCTTTATAGTGGCCAAATTGATCGATCGCGTCGCCCAGTCAATGTGGCTACCATACGTGGCGTCGCGTCGCTAGGCGTCAAAGTATAAACGGGGGTACTATTGTACTTAGTGTACCGCACTATATCTTGTTCAAAATAGGTCTACTAGGGGTAATCTGCCATGGGAAATACGAATATCATAGTCATTTTTTTACGGAAATGCCTTATAAGCCCGTTATATTAAGTTCGAATTGCCGAAGGCCTTGCGAAATAGCGCGCGTTCGTAAGAGACGCAGAGATTCCGCCTCCTTCCAGTACGCATTCGCGACTGTCTCCCCGGGGGGGGGGGGGTCACCATAGCATGCTGTGGCGTGCAGGAGCGGCGACTAGCTACACAAAGCGAATGTAAATGCAGTCTTATCTCCTCGTTTCGATTACAGATCCGCGTCTTATTTGATTCCGTTTTGGGCAAGGGAGGGAACACCAGCCTGAAGGCAATTTTAACACAGGTGCGCTTGTGTGCCCACATCCGGAGTCCCTTCCCCTGTCCAATTATTTTACTGTTGATTACTCTGTTGTGTGCTCTCCTCCGCGTGAGAAAGAGAGCACACAACAGAGCTTTCAAGGCTTTTCGAGATTTCAAGGTTTATGCCCTGGCTGACCTCCGCTTCAGGCTAGCGGCGGCTAAATAGTGCGCATCGATAGCAGGCGGAGTCTCTGCGTCTCTTACCAGCGCGCGCTATTTCGCAAGGTCTTGGGCAATTCTAATTTAATATAGCGGGCTTATAAGGCATTTCCGCAAAAAATGACTATGATATTCGTTCTTCCCATGGCAGACTACCCCTAGTAGACCTATTCTGAACAAGATATAGTGCGGTACACTAAGTACAATTGTGCCTAAACGGGGGCTTAAACAATTTTCTGCGTTCACCCGTGCTTGATTGCTAGGAGCACCAACATTGTCCTCATCAGATCGTCATCGTCCTACATATTTCGTTTTCATTTTTTTATTCGACAGTTTTTTATTTCCAAGGGAATAAAATTAATCGCAATCAAATGCTAACCTGATGTACCGTATTTTCAGATCCTCGACACGGTGGTGGAGCGTATCCGCGGAGTGCCGTTCGTTCTGGTTGGGACCCAAATTGACAAGAGACTCTCGATGCTGATTGAGAAGTACGATAGCAGTGGTCACACGAAGTACACGCCGATGCCGCTGAACAAAGCCGAATCATTCGCGAAGCGAATCGGTGCCAGCAAATACCTCGAGTGCTCAGAGGTTACAGGGGTGAGACGAGCCTTGTTTTAAACAGTTTGAGAAGAAGCTGGCCAAGAAACGGTGGTGAAAAAGCGGTCGTGCCGGCAGAAGTTGTGAGCTAGATCCAAACCCCAGGGGCCCAAGCCGTAGCTCGGTTCAAAAAATACCAGTGCTAGTCGTTAATATGGTATACATCATGGGAAGAGAAGGCACCAGTCAGTCACAAGAGACACAAGTATCCGGTGCATCGTTCGGAACTTCGCCAGCCAATTACACCACGAGAGGCTCAGCCCCTGTGAGTGGGACGTCTTTCTAAACCGCTCTGATTGGATTGATGCGTTCTAGCCTCTCCACGGAGGCCGCATTAACGACTAGCCGCAAAATCTCCACGTGATAGATTGATTTTTTATTCAGGTTTTTCGTCTTATGAGAAACTCGCATGGCAATTAAATTGTCTTTTTGTTAAGAACAAGTAGGGTGTGTAGCGCAGTCGGGGAAGGTGTCGGTTGTCGCGCGACACCCATTACACTGGTTCGGAATTCGGGGTCAGTGGATGGCTACCAGACTTGTCTAGGAAGGATAAACCGCTGACTTGTTCAACGGCTAGCCACCGCAAGTCATTGTATGGTCCAAGACACGCTCAAATCGCCTCCGCGATATCCCGCAAAAAGGAATGCGTGGCGCATCCCAAAAGCGACAGAATGGTACATGTGTGGTACATCCCAACTGTGCTGTAGTTGCTTTGTTCACGCCGTGAAACCTCTAAAAAAATCCCGAAAAAAGCTATTGGGTTACTCTCGCCATTTCCCTTCCCAACAAAAAAAAACCCTGTTACCGTTTTACACAAGCTACAATCATTCAGCTATGGTTAGCTCCTTCTTTCCAACGAACTTTTTTCAACGGTTACAGGCTGGTATGACGTCGGTTTTCGGGTGAAAAGATCCTGGAATGAACCCGTTCCGGCAACAGAACGAACTTCCTTCATCGCTGTACATTTGCAGGAAGGTGTCGACGAGGTGTTCGAGGACGCCTTCGAACTGGGCCACAACTACGCGCTCGAACAACTGCGCGGTTATCGACGGAAGATGTCTGCCGCTGCCGCTCAGACGCCCAAGGAGCGCAAGCTGAGCTGCATCACCCAATAGATGTTCTTTTCGTGCTTAATAAATATTAAAAAACTCTGGCTGATTTGAGGCTTATACAAAGAACTGGACATCCAAGAAAAATATAGCATTTATACAATTTTCACGTCAAATTGGACCCTTTTCAAATTAAGCTAGACACTTTTCAAATTAAATTGGACATTTTTTTCTAAGGCAGCCGAAAAATTTTAGATTCACAACGGACTCTTCCAAAATCGAAGTGAGCTTCTTCTACATTAAACTAGAGACTCAAAAAAAGTTAGAGTAACTTTTCTCCAAGGAAAATTGTAGCATGACTTTCTTTGAAGTTTTAGTTCACATTCCAAGAAGCGAACACATTGTTCGAAGGTATACAAAACTTTTGATTTTTGAGAACCGTTTGCATTTTGTTTCAAAAAGCAGAAAGGCGGCCATTTTTTGCTGCCAGAAAAGAGACTACGCCATGCTCTCGTCTAGGGCGCCGCGATTTTTATTCGATTGATAGCAAAATTTCTGTGTGAATGAAGTTTCACGCCTATAAACGGTACAAAAAACAATCGTAAATAACACACATATCCTTATTTACACGCTTATGTAGGTAGCAGTTACACCATCAATCAAATTAAAAATATAAGATTGCTACTTTGCTGTGGTTTATGACAAACTTTAATTTATAATTTTTTTTCTCAAAAATAAAACATTTCTAAAATTGTTGCACTTATTGCAGCAAATAAACAAAATAAGATAAACTAAATAAAATAGTTGTACCAAACTTTCCTCGAACATAAATAATTCTGACCATCTCGTTGGGTCTGTAGTTTAGCCAGCCTAAAAGGTCATTTCAATCTGGAAGAGTTCGCTTTGATCTCAAAAGCCTTTAGGCTAGTTCAGAAGCGTCCAATTTGATTTGAAAAGTGCCCAAATTGATTTGAAAAGTATCCAGTCCGTGATAGTGGTATATAACTGGACCAGCTTTACCTTAAAAACTGAATTGAAACGCGTGACCAATATTTTGGTGAAAGTTTGGCGCTGAGCGGAATAAACGTCCAGCCCGTTAACGCTGGCTGCGACTATAACAGACGAGGGCTTTTTTCAGGTGCGCGTTTTTAGATGGGAAAAGGGTACTCTTAAGAATCTCTACGACCTCTTCATTTTCTGGAGAAAAAAAAAGATATTCACACGATCTTATTCTGGTCAACATTGAAATATTCATTAAATTTCCCATGGAAATCCCTACGAGACGAGGTCTGATAGACATGAATAACAGGTCTCCTCTTCCTACTTCGCTACTTCTTCATCTTCTCAGTGAAGACCTCGACAATTTTCTGGATGGCTTAAGATGAATTGAGAGTTTTCTACAAGAACGGCGACCGGCCTGCTTTTGACCTTTACAGTGACAAGTAGAAGAGCGGCCAGAACTGGAACATACTACGAAAAGTGCATATGCTTCAGTTGAAGCGTACTAATGGAGATGCCTCACTGGTGGATGCACGTCGACTAGTGCAGTGGCCGTCTAGGAAAAAGTAGTTGCTGACAGCTGAGTCTGATGAACGAATGACATTGTAAAAGATACGGTAGCTACACTGCATGGTTGTAGTGACATAAAATTCGGAAAGTGCGCCACAATATCGTAGATAAACCGGTGCTATCCGAGTTGGGTGGGTGCAAAGAATTCCAAAGGTCCACCTCAAATGTGAAAAAGCGCACCCTAGGTGGTCCTGCAAAAACGACGGAAACATGCTATTTAAAGAAGAAAAATTGAAACATTTTCTCACAGGCATCGACAGGAGACTTAACCTTTGGACTTGAGGGGCTCGCTTACCCTACGAACGAGGGTCTCGGCACGTGGAGCCGCGCAACGACGCCCCTTGAGTAGCCCTTTAAGAGCCCTTTAAGTTCAAACCAAGGCCTCCTGCAGATGTCGAGGGCGAGTTGTCCAATTGTTTAATGTGGTGCTGAACTCGAAACCGAGATAGTACACGCTTTATTGACGACTAACGTTTTGGCAATGTCGCCTTCTTCAGAGTCTGAAAAAGTCCAAACATATGTTGAAGCTACCGGGCCAAACATCGCCACGAACCTTGCGAAAATTTAAAGACCCCTCGAACAGCAACCTTTCCAGCAGAGAGAGGAGACGGCAGCTCAACATTTGGAACACCCGAGAAGACCCCACAAAGTGAAACTGTCCAAAAGGCGAGACTGATGTAAGGGGTTATATACACGCAATCCCCCCTCCCCCCCCCCCCCCCGCCGATTCAACCTCGGGCTATTGGCCTGCATCCAGAACCCCTCCAAAGTTTTGCGTGCGTCGGTATGGGCCTCCCGTGCTAGAATTCTGAAAGTGACCCCAAAGTCGGCATCGTTGTGGTCGTGTACCCTGGGGTAGCCCAGAGCAGTTGATGGTCGTGACCTGCTCTTCCCTTCCAGATGTTCTTTAGCGCGACTGTAGAGGGGCGAGCTGTTTCACCGATGTATTCACCTCCACAGCTGTTGCACCTTATTAGGTAGACAACCCCGAAATCATGCAGTCTCCTTCGTTACCTGCAAGACAGATGGTGCAATTTGAGGTTGCACAAGTTCGATCGTACAGCCGGTTGTGCATTAAAGGCTTTTCAAGCTAGCAGGAGGAGTATCTACCACTTTGACATCGTTTTCCAATCCCGCCTTTCTAGCGCACTTCCCAATGGAAGTGCTGACACCGTCTGAGACGAAAGGGATGACAAATGGGATTTTGTCGTTGATGAGGAATTACCTGAACGACTGCTGGTGCTGCTTTGCTGATAGATAAAGAATGTATACCCATTCTTGGCAGCGATTTGATGAGCAAGCGCTAGCGATTCCTTGCGCTCATTTCCCAGTAGATACTCTGCCTGCTGTGCGGAACATGTCGTCGTCTACGACCTCTTCCGCACCTTGTAAGGCGCCGCTCCCTCTATTAGGGGCGGCTGCTGGGCTGTTTGGCATGGTGGACGGCACTCTCTCAAGCAACGTGGTGAGCACCGGTTGGGCTCCACCACTCACTCTCCTCCTCTGATAATAAATCTGAACCACCGTCTCGCGTTATCATTGTACCAAGGGCTACCATACCCACGTCTTCCCGCACCCATCCTGGTCATCTGGTGCATCGGCCTAATAAGCCAAATTCTCCCGTGTCAAGGCGTACCAACCTTGGGACCTGGAGCGAAGACAGCTCTTTCTAGAGCAAATATCAAAGTCTTTTTTAAGACTAAGAATCTTAATTGATTCGTCCCATACCAACGGACACTTACTCCCGTACCAAGTACCTGGAGTCATTTTCTGCTGAATTTTCGCAGAAATAAGCATTTTCACCTCGGAGGTCTCGCAAAAAATGGCGCTGCACTTCCAAAGAACACCTATCATCAACTGCGCAACGACGCTAAAGAATCTTGTCTCCAGATACACGGAGTACACAGAAAAGGTAGACTATCCTACCGTAGACGAGGATAGCTACGAACAGTGCAAAACAGCAACTGCGCTCCTACAGAATGGAGTAAATCAAATCAAGGAAGGAAGAGAGAGGCTTGAAATCCTCTACAATAATATTAGAGCAGTATACGAAAACTGCAAAAATAAGTCCGATAAAAAGGATGTTATGCTAGAAATAGAACAAATAGAGAGTGAGTCACAACTACACAAAGAGATCGCCAGTGCAGACGATCTAATCTTCAAGCTGACAACACGGCTTGAGGAAACCAAATGCGTGAGGGATACAATGAGTGTAAAATTGGGTTACATTTCTCAGAGATCTCTAATCCTGCAGAGCGCATCTTCCAATGGCTCTAATGATCGAGTAGCCGAAGAAGATAATACCAATCAAATAGAGCCTGTTCCAAGCGATAGCAATCTATCGCAATCAGCTTCAAACACAGCTGTCATCGAGCAAATTGAAAGTGATGCACGGCAATTTCGTTCCATAAAGCCACCTCAGGCGACATTGCCCAAGTTTTACGGCAACGCCGAGGACTTCCCAGAATACTGGGCTGTCTTTGAGACCCTCGTTCACAAGAGTAGGGATCTCGACGTTATGGAGAAGATCCTGCTCCTCAAGGAAAGCCTAAAAGGGAGTGCTCAGGACTCTGTAAAGGGGATTCAACTGGTACCACAGAACTACGAGTGGATCATCCAGACCCTGAAAGAAAACTACTGCAATCAGCCCATAAATAGGTCGCATGTAGTGCAGAAACTGGTCAATTTGAAGCCAGCAAACGATTTTTCGGAGAGCTGCTCGTCAGTTTTCGCGCAGATTCAAATTTTGATCAATCAAATGGTATCCGCTGGCTACGATGTGCGGAAAACTTGCGACCCAATGTGGTGCGAGACAATCTTAGCCAAATTTCCTCATGATGTAGTGAAACCTGTCTTACTATCTAATCATACGCAGGACAGCCAGACAATCGGCGACCTCATAGGTCATCTAAAGAAAGAGATTGCCGCCAAAGGCTATGTCGAGAACAGACTCGGCCACAAGCAAAGTGCGGTGGTCAACACTCCAAAAGATAAGTACCCCACTTCGCGGCAACATTCTGGCGACCAGTGCCTATTCTGCCAGAGAGGTACTCATGGATCAATGACCTGTAGAACGGTCACTGATCAAGGAACTCGCCGCAAAGCACTAACAGACGGCCGCAGATGCTGGAAGTGCTGTTCTTCAAATCACAGCAGCTTCGATTGCCAGAAGCCAGACTGTTCTAAATGTGGACAGAAACATCATATAAGCCTCTGCTTTAAAAACGAAGGTAGTCAGGCAAATAATCAAACACCTTGGAGCAATAATCCAAGAAACCGTTCAGGACCGAACAATCAAAGACCAAACAGGCCTCAGCGGGAACATAGAAGTTTTCCAAATAGTTATCCTAATCAAGGACAACAAACTAGGCCGAACATAAGCAATGTTCAGATGTGTCCCAAGGACAATACATCACATAGAAATTCAACTCCCTCCCAGCTTATCTTAATGACTGCTGAGGGAAATGTGTGGAACAATAAAAAAGGAGAATATGAAAAAATACTCTTTTTCTTCGACACGGGTGCTCAAAAAACCGTGATCGAAGAGTCCCTCGCCGACCGCTTAGGCCTGTCAAAGCAAACTACAGAAATCTGCACAATGTCGGGCATAGGAGGCCATATCGAGAGCTTTGAGAGCCACATAGTATGCATCAAACTGAGCACAGTATATGGTGAGGAGCTCGAGTTGAACGTTCTGACCAAACCGATCATCACGAATGGTTTTCCTAGTGTTAATCTGAGTTCAGTCGACGTAGACTTTCTGAAGGCAAATAGTATTTGCTTATCAAACTCCAAACTTCGTGGGGAACACCAAAACCCTCACATTCTTGTGGGGCTAGACCATTACCACGACCTGGTAACCGGTCCGATCAATAATGTAAAGACTCCCACGGGCCTTCATATTGCCAAAACAGTGTTTGGCCCTACCATATACGGAAAGGGCGCCCACCACGGCGAAAATGCCACTATTTGCTATGGAATGACTTCCATTCAAGAAAATAGCGAACAGGGAATCCTTCAAAAAATGTTCGAACTTGACGGCTTAGGAATTTCGTCAGAAGAGTGCCAGAAAAACGAAAAAGCGCTCGAATATCTCTCAGAATACTCAAAGAGGATATCGTTCTCCGGCGGATTCATAACCGCACCATTCCCATTGAAAGACAATATCACTCAATTAGAGAATAATTATGGTGTTGCCATTCGGCGACTTGAATCTCTGCAAATCTCACTGCAGAAAAACCCAGAGCAACGTCTCTGGTACACTGAAATACTGAAAAAGTATGAGAAAGAAGGCATGATCGAAGTCTTCTCCACAGAATGCAACGAAACTGCTGGCATCTATTATATGCCGCATTCCGGAGTCTGGAGATCGAACAAAAAGGTTCCTCTGAGAATAGTTTTTGATGCTTCTTCTAAGAAAAAAGGAAGTTTATCACTAAATGATGTAATCGAGAAAGGAGAGTCGTTTGTGAATAAAATCCATGACATCCTACTGACTTCACGAGCCAGTAAAATCGTACTTATGTGCGATATCGAGGCAGCGTTCACTCAAGTTCGGTTAATAGAGCCTCACAAGGACCTCTGCAGGTTTCTATGGCTGAAAAATATCAACCATCCACCAACGAAGGATAATATTATTAATTATCGATTTCGTAGGCTACCTTTCGGGGTAACGGCGTCACCAAGCATCCTAAATATGGCGCTAATGACATATTTAACTGCTCAAAATACGGAGCTAGCTAAGGAAATCTCAAAAAGTCTTTACGTGGACAACATTTTAATAAGGGCAAATACTACAGAAGAAGCTCTTCAGAAATATCGTGAATCGAAACGATTGTTTGCAAAAATAGGAATGAATTTGCGAGAATATGTATCTAATTCCGTCGATGTAAACAATTTTATACCAGAAAAGGATAAAATTGGAAGTGGGTCAATGAAACTACTCGGAGTCGACTATAACACGGACTGTGACTCATTCCACGTGTCCACACAATTCCCAATAATGCATAGACTTACCAAAAAGGACGTCGTAAGTCAAATAAACTCGGTTTATGACCCAATCGGTCTCGCTGGACCACTATTAGTTCGCCTCAAAAATATGATGCGAGACATTTTCGACATCGGAACTGACTGGAAGACCGTTCTAGCTCAAGATATTTGCGATAAATGGAATCGACTTTCGTCAGAAGTCACTAATGCACAAATTTCTGTGCACCGCACATTCCCAAGTGAATTCTCAGGTGAAGAAAAGCGCCTGTGGGTATTTGCCGACGCAAGCAACGCAGCCATCGCTGCTTGCGCATATCTCCAAGGTCAAGTCACAAACACAGTATCACCACTGATATGTGGGAAGACTAGATTGACACCAAAAAAGACTCGTCAAACTATTCCAAGACTGGAACTCGTTGGAATTCTCATGGCAGCACGCTTGGGACAGTCCATACTAGCATCGATGAATACCAAAATAAAGCAGGTTTTCATCGTATCGGATAGTGAAATTGCACTATATTGGCTAAAAACGTCAAAAAAGGTTCCAATATTTGTGTCAAACCAACGCGATCGAATCTTAAGAATTAGAAACCAAATTCAAGAGGATGGTATTTCTGTGTCATTTTCACACGTTATCACATCCCATAACCCGGCAGACGCCGGTACAAGAGGCTTAACTGCTCAACAAATCAGTAATCACGACTGGGTAAAAGGCCCTCGTTGGCTGGAAAAAGACACCGCTACGTGGCCGTTGCGCCCAATGGACGCTATAGAAAGTCCTTGTGAAGAAAAAGAGGATTCACGTCCCATTTCTCCGGTACATATACAGGCTAATATCGGGCAGCAAAACGAAACTAAGGTAATGGATCTATCAAGATTCTCTCACCTAAATAAGGCTTTACGATCTTTGTGTATAGCAGGAAAAGCTATCCACAACTGGATCATAAAAACCAACAGAAACAGAAACACAAACATTTGCCTCAGGACTGTTTCGAAATATGACACTAATACTGAAATTTCGTCTGAAGATATCGGACTTTCAAAAAAAATTCTGATCATGCAGGAACAAAAAAGCATAGAGGTTCCCATGCTGCAAAAGCGATTTCACGATAAGAAAATTATACTGGACGAAAAAGGCATAATTCGTCACGAATCCCGCTTGCAGAATGCTGCGATACCTTACGATACCAAGTCGCCAGTATATGTTCCCGAACAGTCAGAATTAACTCGACTAATCATGAGAAAAATACACGTTGATAATGCACATTGTGGCAAGGATCACACTATCGCTATCGCTCGACAGCGCTTCTGGATACCGCGAATCTCATCAGCCTTCAAAAAAGTAGTTAGCGGTTGTGCAACATGCAAGCGTTATCAGGGGTTACCGTTGGGTGCACCCCACATGCCCTCTCTTCCAAAAGATCGTGTCGTATCAAAGAAACCATTCGAAAACATTGGTTGCGACTATATGGGGCCATTCACCTCAAAAGCACACGAAAAAATGTATGTGTGCTTATTCACCTGCCTAACCACTAGAGCGGTGCACTTAGAAGTCGTTGAAAACTTGTCAACAGGATCGTTTTTGAACTCTTTTGTAAGATTCATTTCACGAAGAGGAGTACCTGAAATAGTGCGCACTGACTGCGGTTCTAATTTTAAACACGGAGAGAAAATTATCTCTACCATGTTCGAAAAAGACGACATTACTGGCAATTCCTTAATGTCTTATTGCGCTACCGAGAAAATTAAGTGGCTATTCAACCCACCAGGAGCACCCTGGATGGGTGGAGCATGGGAAAGGCTTGTTGGATCGGTAAAGAAAGCGTTCAATAAGTCAATAGGTCGCAAAAAGCTAACATTCACGGAAATGTGCACGACACTAGCCCGAATCGAAGCTATACTTAACACCAGGCCTTTGACAAAGGCGAATTCGGACGACTTGTCAAGAATTCCTTTACGTCCAGTGGACTTTTTGCAAGGGAATTTGAGGTTCTCCCTCCCTCAAGAGGAAAATATCGATCAAACGGATCTTGACTACAGTCCTGAATGCATTCAATCTGAAAAACAAGCAATAGAAGCGTTTCGCTTTTCCGAAGAAATCGCAAAGAAATTCTGGGACTTCTGGAGAACAGAGTACTTAGTATCCATTAGAGAGAATCAAAAAATTCATCTAAGACAACCTAGACACCTAACTAGAAGTTGTCCCGAACTAGGCGAGATTGTCATCGTCGAACAGGACCTTATTCCAAGAGGGAATTGGCCATACGGTAAAATAACAGAGATAGTCACATCAGCGGATGGCTTCACTAGGTCAGCAAAAGTCCTTATGCCTAACCATAAGACCATTCATAGACCGCTAAACAAGCTATTTCCTCTAGAAATCCGAAGTGTGGCAGAGGAATCGCTACCCCTGGAAGTACTAGCGGACGAGGTCCCCCCGCAGCCTAAGACACGTCAAGTGTTGCAGCGTGCTTCAAAAACAGCTGCATATGATATCATAAGAAACTTTGAAAACAGCTTAGAAAGCTTTCAGTTATCAAATATCGCAAGCGCCCCTTTAATGTTGCTTGCAATACTAGCTATGGTTTCACCTGCATGTGCAATGAATGTAGCAGAAAACATCAAATGTGAACAAGGAAAGGTCAACATTTCGTTGATTGGGAAAACGTTTGAATTATGCTTCAATAGTGACTGCCGAAACATTACGCAGCAATCGAAATCCAACATCTTTTATCTCCCAATATCACCTACCGATGATAAAGTGATGGTAGGACTATTTCCGCATGATGGTTTCGATGAACAGGTCGTAATCTGCGAGAGACCCAAGTTCTGTGATAACCACCATCTCTTATCAAAAACGCTACTAGGAAACCCACATTGCTGGCCTAGGGGAGCAATAGGTACTACAGCTATCATAATTTACATAGCGGTCGTAATACTAATCATACTATCCTGTCTAGCCACAAAAATGTGGAAATCAGGTAACAAGACTGGAAGAGTGCAACAACCAGTTAGTTGCACTTCAAGTGGTCAGGCACAGACCTTCCAGTTAACGCGGCTTTCGGGCCCAGTAATATTAGCAGTGTGCATGATATTGTGTGCAAATGCACCTACAACTCAAGCATGTCAACGCGGGTACAGCAGGCAAAACGCTGATCTCGTCTGCAATGGACAAAATCAATGCCACTTTGAATACAGTCGCGAACTTCTATTTAACAAACTGCAAAATGAACTCTGCATTGAGATTGTGCATGAAAACAAGACCATTGGATCCGCAAAATTTGTGAGAAGACCAGTGGAATTCAAGTGTGCAAAAGTAACAGAAAGTTTCACTAGACCAACAAAAATTCGAGTTTACAATGTCGAAAGATGTTCGCAGGCAGGGTCGTGCACTGTAGAGAAGTGCAAGACCCTAAAGCATAACGAAACTATACCAGAGTTAGAACAAGCCCAAAACTATCCCGGATACTCGGGATGCTTTAGTAGTTGCGGCGGACTTATGTGCGGTTGTTTTGTACCATTGCCTGCTTGCTCCTTTTACAGAGTAGCCCACAGGCCGATTTCAAAAAGAGTATTCGAAATCGTTCAGTGTCCGCACTGGATACCCAGAATCACTTTTGATATCGAATTAGTATTATTTGGGAAGAAAAAGACTCTAACGCGGTCTATGAAACCATATATATTGGAAAATATAGAGGAGTTTAATATCACAACGATATCACTCCAAAAACCTGCCAATTCAATAGTAAATAAGAGATTTGCAATTGCAAATGATATGGCCTTTGCACTACCAAACCATTTCAAGGTTCCGGTGGAGTGCAACAGCAAACAACAGGCCGCAGAGCAATTCGCAACATGCACTAATAGAATAAGATGCGAATGCGAGACCTCGGTACAGAGTTGTCAATGCCCCGAGGATTCGGTTCGCACCCTATATGGGGATGGCAAGGTCATGATGCCTCTGCAGACACCCTACGGCAGGATTAGGAGGTCAGGGGACGATATCATAACAATATCCCAAGAAGAAGAGCTAATCTTACGAATAGATTCTAAAATAATTAAAGAATCCGCAACACTGGTAGAAAGACTTGGCTGCGATTTACAAGTTGAAACACTTTCAGGATGTTATGATTGCCCACAGGGAGCAAATCTTACGGTCACTTGTACGTCTAGTAGCAACGGAGTAGTCACGGCCGTTTGCGAAACTCAGCAGTTCTCCTTTTCTTGTGAAACATCAACAAAAGTTAACTGGATTCTTTTGGAATTTCAAAAATCAATAATCAGGGAGCACTGCACGGTTCCTTGTGGTCCATTGGGAAAGTCCTTCATAATGGAAGGCATTCTTCATTATCACATTGAATCGAATCGGTCAATTTTTGAGCTAGATTCACACACAGTGCCAATCAATATTCAATGGTTCTCAGACATAACCTTACCGGATATGGAACCATTGATAAAAGTCATTAAACTTCATTGGAAATTTGCACTAGGTGCATTGGGTACCGCTCTAACCCTAGGCACACTGACATATGTATTCGGCCCAACTGTCATTATATGCCTTTTAAAAGTAGGGCTAAACGTACTATCATGTGCGGCAGGAATAATCAGAAAAATTCTGTGTAGTTTTACCAAGCCTTCAAGCACATCTATTTGATCAGTTACATATATTCCTTCACAAAGCAGCAAGGATTCCCTTAATTAAGCCAAAAGATCGATAAATTCTATATCGATACAAACATTTTTACAAATGTTTATATGATGCATATATTAGACAAATATCTCTCAATCGACACTATAACCGGTAACCGCTACCTTATTTTTCGGCGGCCCATCCCTTGGTGGCATCTTAAAGAGCCAGCCAAGTTCAAGTCGATTGCCACGGCTTTTGCATCTGAGACGAGTTCAAGTGTCCAAGCTAAATCACTGCTTGGAGTGCCTGAACCCGTCTCACGATTGCGATTGCAAGGTGACATGCGCTGGTTGTGGTCTCGATCACAACCGGTGGCAGTGTCACAATGGAGAACCTCAACTCGTGAAAGCAGTCTTCATCGCCCGTCAAGCTGCAATTGGTCATCTACCTGTCTACAATTCTCAACAAGCTGATCTTCAACTCCAACCGTCGTCTTCCCGCCCACAGCCATCAACAAGCCGCACTCCAGCCGTCTACAACACTTGCTCAAGCCGATCCTTCCTGTCGAGCCGCTGCTTCAACATCAACTGGCTGATAGACAAGACTGAATTGTAGATGATGTATTAACTTATTTGTTGCCCCGCGGAGTGTCGTCGTCTACGACCTCTTCCGCACCTTGTAAGGCGCCGCTCCCTCTATTAGGGGCGGCTGCTGGGCTGTTTGGCATGGTGGACGGCACTCTCTCAAGCAACGTGGTGAGCACCGGTTGGGCTCCACCACTCACTCTCCTCCTCTGATAATAAATCTGAACCACCGTCTCGCGTTATCATTGTACCAAGGGCTACCATACCCACGTCTTCCCGCACCCATCCTGGTCAGAACATATTGCGCACGACAGCTGTTTTGGTCTGCGTCGGATGCGCTGACTTGCTATGGACCAAGATATTTTTGTTAGTGGGTTTACGATACGACTTTGTTATTTTTCTCCCTCCATTCAGATGTATTTGGAAGTTCAAAAACGGAAACCAGTCATCCTTTGGAGTCTCCTGTGTAAAATTGATATGCTCACACTGCTTGTTTATGATATTGAAGCACATGTCCATCTCCTCTTGGGTAGAACAGATGATGAGGCAGCAATCAATATATCGACAGGATAAAGCAGGGAGCCTAGCTAACACGAGCGCTTCAGTTTTAGACATGAATTCGATGGCCAAACTAGGAGCTAAGCGCTGGCCCACAGCTAACCTTCTTATCTGCGAAAAATGCCTGCCCGACCACCCGAAGATGTTGCAGCTGAGGAATTCTTTCAGTAGCCCAATTGTTTAGGTGGTGTTGAACTCGAAACCGAGATAGTACACGCTTTATTGTCGTTATTGATTTAGTCGTTTAGTGCGCGACCGCCTGTACGACAGGAGTTGCGAAACCCCAAATTGCGCCATCTGTCCTGCAGGTAACGAAGGAGACTGCATGGTTTCGGGGGTTGTCTACCTCATAAGGTGCAACAGCTGTGGAGGTGAATACATCGGTGAAACAGCTCGCCCCTTCTACGTCCGCGTTAAGGAACACCTGGAAGGGAAGAGCAGGTCACGACCATCAACTGCTTTGGGCTGCCACAGGGTAAACGACCATAACGGCGCCGACTTCGGGGTCACATTCAAAATTCTAGCACGGGAGGCCCATACCGCCGCGCGCAAAACCCTGGAGGGGTTCTGGATACAGGCCAAGAGCCCGAGGTTGAATCGGCGGGGGGGAGGGGAATGGGTCTATATAACCCGCGAGCTCACCCCTTACCTCAGTCTCGCGTTTTAGACAGTTTCACTTTGTGGGGTCTCTCGGGTGTTCTAAATGTTGGGCTGCTGTCATCTCTCTCTGCCGGAAGGGTTGCTGTTCGGGGGGTCTTTGAATTTTCGCAAGGTTCGTGGCGATGTTTGGCCTGGTAGCTTCAACATATGTTTGGACTTTTCAGACTCAGAAGAAGGCGGCATCACCGAAACGTTAGTCGTCAATGAAGCGTGTACTATCTCGGTTTCGAGTTCAACACCACCTAAACAATTGGACAACGATCAATGCCGAGATTCATCGAGGGTCGAACCTGGCAGCTCTTTCAGTAGCCGCATCACCTGACCTATAGCGAGGCCAAACATGTCAGTGCTAAGGTGATGTTTACTGAGAAGTTCATAGTACTGAGTCGTTGCTGACATTTGTATATAGCGACGTGACGTCGAACGACTCCATCACACAATTCCGTTCCACCTGAGCTGCGTGTAGGCGGTCAAGAAACGCATGGGTTTTAGGGAGATGAGCTGGAACGAATCGCAGGAGTTGCCCAATGATATTGTTCAGGAACCGCGCGATCCTGTCCGTGGGACCCCCCCCCCCCACACACACAGTTGATGATAGGTCTTACCTTTATACCATCAGTTGCAATGGTGTTTATATTGTCTTTTCTTTCAAAATTAAGAGCTTTAATTAGAAAATATACAACATTGGAGTGTGGGGGAGTGTTTTCCCATGTGTTTTATTTAGTCTTTGATGTTTTGTATCTGATTTTTTGTATTTTAGGTCCACCTAGAATGCGCTCCATCAAATATTAGGTGGAGCATTGAAATTCCTTGCACCCATCCATCTGGGATAGCTTTGATGATCCTTTCCTTGACACTTCCCCACACGCGGTGACACGGTGGTATTATCTATAGCGATGGAGCTATGACGCTGAGTTTGCCGGCGGCGATTCGCGCCTCCACACTTTCCTTTGCAACTGAAAAGATAGTAAACGATGAAACGTTGGCCTTCTTTTAGGTATCCTACTATATTCGTACCATTTTCACGTCAAATTGGACACGTTTCACGTCAAGTTGAATACTTTTCTAAACAAATTTAGTGCTTCTGAAGTCATAGTGAACATCTTTCAAGTAGAAACGAGCTTCCTACAGGCCTCCTCAAGATGGTTGAAATATTTTTTCAAGGAAAATTCGAGAAATTTTTAATTTTTTTTAAAGTTCTGCTGCTCGAATAAGTCCAACAATTTTATAAAATTCATTTTTTTTGGGAAAAAAGTGAACTAAATTTTGTTTTAATTTGCAATAATGCAGCGGTTATTTGTTGCATTAAAAGGCAAGATTGTGCCATGTGATCGAAAAGCTCGTGACTTTTAATGATAGCGTGCCGCTTAGACTAACCCTTCTTCGGCAGGCGTCATTTTCACTTGACTGCCGCATGGGACAGCGCGTATTTTTCCGTATTTTATTCATATCTAATAAATATTTTTTCTTTATTAGCTATAAACTTTTAAAAATTAAAAATTTCCCAAATTTTCCAATGGAGTTTCCCATTGACCATCTCGACCGTAGATATTAGTGAACTCATTGATTAATATTGTACTATTAAATGCTTGATAATTTTCCATTAACTGTTTTTATGATGGTGTCCGACGACATCGTCCGACAATGTGGTGAAAGGTTCAGTGAGGTTATTTGTTGTTACAGGATGTTTTGTTGCGATCAAAACTCTTGCGCCAGGCGGGACTCGAACCCGCATCTTCTGCTTCAGTGAGGTTATGTGTATTTTTTACAATCGCTTTATTGTATCGTGTGAAACTCTATGGAAACAAAAATTTTGCTACCAATTAAATAAAAGTCGCAAGGTCTTGGTCGAGGGCATGGCGAAATATCTCCTTTTGACACAAACAAATGGCCGCTCTCCTGCCCTTAAAAAACTTTTATCATTATTTTTCTTTTAATTAATTAAACTAATAATTTAATATACTTTAAATTATTAATTTAATTAATTAAAAAAATTAATTAATTTAAAATAATTTGATTAATTTATTATAATTTAATTTAGAATACCAAATAACTATTCACTTACTGGGTGGATGATTTAAAACTTCGAAGAACGTCATAATAAAATTTTCCTTGATCAAAAAATTATTCTGACATTTTCTAGTTTCATGTGGAAGGAGCTCGTTTTGACTTGAAAGACATTCAGTTTGATTTCAAGAGCGTTAGTCTTGCTCAGAAGACTGTCCAGTTTGATTTGAAAAACGAAAATGGTATATACGAGCGCGTAAAGCGCGGCCGGAGGAGGCGCCGACTGTCGCGTTCACCCGATACTATAGGTTCTTGCTTCGGATTTCCACATAGCATAACAACAAAGTCTAGCAGGGGTCTGCGAATTGGTACGAAACTCCTCGGATAAAACACTGACTTGTCTGCCGGTTAAATACCGCAAGTCATGATCTAGGCCAAATATGCGTTCAAACTGTCCCTACGACATTCGGTGGAATAGTCGCTTAGTGGATGCATGACGCATCCACTAAGCGACTGATTAACGCCGTTCTTCACCTTTATCCTTATGTGTACCTATTCAACAACATCATAAAACTCTTGAACTTCTCAGAATTCGAACATCTAAGTTATTTATTTATTTATTTATTTATTCTACGTTAACCAAATAACGTGCCATAAGCAAAACACACAAATAACACAATGAACAGTGCTATGCGAACGTTATAGAACAGCAAAAATAAGCACATTTACCATTTGAAACTTTTCACCTTTTATCGATTTTTTTTTTGTTGAGCATTTATCAAAATTTCTAGATTAACTGGACTAATTACTCACTAGGGCGCGTGTAGCGCAGTCGGAGGAGGCGCGACTGTCGCGTGCACCCGATACCAGGTTCCTGGTTCGGATTTCCCGCCCAGGCCAACCAAGCCTTCCATCCCTCCGGGGTCGGTGAATTGGTACCAAACTTGTCTGGGAAGGATAAAGCGCTGACTTGTTCATCGGCTGGCCATCGCAAGTCATTGTATGGCCAAGTATGCATTCAAATCGCCTCCACGACATCCCGTAGAAGTAGAATGCGTGGCGCATCCCAAAAGGGATTGAGTAATGCCGTCCTTTATCCTTTATCCTTTTAATTACTCACTGATCAAGCATCAGCGGACGTTAGTTTTCTTTTTTTGTCTTCGTTTTTATCATTATGTGTTATGTGCGAATCTCGGTTCGACTTCCCACTCCTTCCACAATCTTGTCCCCCTTCAAGGGAAGATTAGTTTTCGAAACCATTTTCCCTTTGAACTCCATATTTTTTGTCTTAAAGCGGGCACTTTTCAACCGAAAGTAGACCATCTAAATTCATACTTTTTTAGAAAGGCAAAATAATCGTTGCAAGTCTATAGGGGTCCATTTCTTCATTGTCATAGGATTTGAACGTAAGAAACATTCAAAACGAAAGCGAAAAGACAGCCGCGTGTTCACTATGACTGTTGAATTCCACCTGACCAGTCCACAATAGCATCAGTTGCAGATTGAACAGCAACATGGTCCTCCACACCGACGATAATTTAGTTTTTTTCATGTCATTCGCAAATAGTTTGCAGGAAACACCATACTGATCAATCAAATAGGGAATCTCAGATGTGTAAATATAGAAAAGAATTAGAGAGAGAACATCTCCTTTTGTACAGGTCCTCCTAAGAAATTATGTGCACCTTCTGAAAGAGGAGAAGATTCTTATCTTCTTCGCCGAAATAATGTCTCTAGGTTCACTCTGAAGTGCTACACTACACTACACTTATGCAATTCACTGCAATGTTGATTTGATTGCAGTGTGAACGCTGTATACCTGAAGTGAATGATGAATGCAGAGTGATGGTACTCTGCTTCTGTTGTGATCGCTTCTGCTGTTTCTGAATTGATAGGCATGTAAACAGCATTTGCACAATAATCTGCCCAATAGGCATTGCTATGTGGATGGGAGCACAGCTGTTGACTTCCGACAGTTTGCTCCTTGTCAAGGCCTCGCATAGCCTTCGTCTCTGCGCCGAAAGAGCTACGAACTGGTAATTCTCTGGGGCTTTGACTGCATGTCAGCCACCGCCTTTGAGCCTTTTCAAATTCATCGAGCTCTAACCGCGAGGAAATCCAAAGGGCTGCGCGAGTTTGCAACGCCACAAAGCCTGCTGTGTCGACATGGACCGGACTTAAGTAGACTGTGTGTGTGATACTGATTTACAGTCGTCACAACAACAAAAACATCAAAACTGGAAGGCTGTGCTGCAGTGAAGAGAGTGGAATTTGCTCAAATAACTATGGCAACAGGAAGGGAGAAGTTGAGCGACTTCCACCCTTCTCTTTCCTGCATATCATTCTCTCTCGGATCCTGTACAAAACCTTGATGGAATGCAGACAGATCTGAATTCAAGTAGTAGGAATTGACAAAGGAACAGTTATTTCTTTTTAACCAAGTCGGGCGTACATCGAGGGAGACTCATTCATTCTTAGGATGCACTGCTAAGGTAAATTTTTTAATTTAAGTTTTATTTTTTTCTTCTAAGAAAGCTAGTTTTGACTTGCTTTGGCAAGGCCCATTTAAACTTTATGTATTTATATTACGTATATATACACTGTAATATACACGTAATATTACGTAATATTACGTATATTACGTATATATACACCAGGGCGCGTGTAGCGCAGTCGGAGGAGGCGCGACTGCCGCGTGCACCCGATACCAGGTTCCTGGTTCGGATTTCTCGCCCAGGCCAACCAAGCCTTCCATCCCTCCGGGGTCGGTGAATTGGTACCAGACTTGTCTGGGAAGGATAAAGCGCTGACTTGTTCATCGGCTGGCCACCGCAAGTCATTGTATGGCCAAATACGCATTCATGTCGCCTCCACGACATCCCGTAGAAGTAGAATGCGCTGGCGCATCCCAGAAGGGATTGAGTAACGCCGTCCTTTATCCTTTATCCTTTAAGTTTTCTTCAAAGAAAGCTACATAGTTTTGACTTGCTTTTGCAAGGCCCACTTGAACTTGTATGTATTGTATGTACGTACGTATATATATATATATATATATATACCATTTTCAATTCGAATTAGACAGTCTTTAAGTTAAATTGCGGACTCTTCTAAGCTAGCCTAAGAATTCTAAAGCTCTTCGATATCTCCAAGCGAGCTCTTCGATATCGAAATGACCTTACAGAATAAGCTAAGACTCCCCAAGATGGTCAAAATAATTTTCTATTTCAATAAAATTTTGAAATAACTTTCTTTGAAATTTTTAGGTAGCTGCTGCCCGAATAGATGATATTAAACAATTAGATAAATTTCTTATTTTTTTGAGAAAAGTAATAAATAAAAATTTTTTGAAGAATAATGTTTTAAGACGCATTAAAGCAACAATTACATAGAGCACTAAACGGCGCATTATTTAAAAAAATTATGAAAAAATAATGATTTAAGGCGCATCAAGGCAGAAATTACATAACCCATTTAGCGGCCAGATTGTGCCATGCACTTGAAAGACTATTTGATTGATAACGTAAATTCTGCTTACATAAAGCACTAAAGTGAAGATTGCTCTTATAGTTCTTGAAATACAGTCCGCACTCGAATCCTAGTTTGTGGAATCAACCGTTTTGCTCTTATAGTTCTGTGTTTATTAGAATTGTATTAGTTTTATTATTTGCAGGTGTGAACTCCATGCAAACATAAATTTTGTTATCAATCCAATGAAAATCACCACGTCTTGAACGAAGGCATGGCGCGATCTCTTTTTTGGCACTAAAAATGGCAGCTTTTCGGCTCTTTAAAAAATTCTAAGCGATTATTTTTCCTCAAAAACAAGAATTTTAGAAATTTTCAAACAATGTGTTCATTTATTGGGTAGGTGAATAAAACATCAAAGAAATCATATTAAGAAGTTTCTTGTACAAAAATTTCTCCAACTTTTTGGAGAGCTTCTAACCTAATGTGGAAATAGCTAGTTTTAATTTGGAAAAGTTCGGTTTGGTTTCAAGTCCTACGCTAGCTTAGAAGGGTGTCCAATTCAACGTGAAAAGTGTCCAATTTGATTAAAAAAGTGTTCATTTCGAACTGAAAATGGTATATGTTCTAGGTGCGTATTGTATAGTTGTATATTGTTATTTGGACTCATGTTGTCAGAAAATCAAAGGTGAAAATTTACGATTAATGATCCAAAATGTCATCAATAATAAATGGTAAAAATTGCCAAAAGTCGATGTGGAATCGTAAACCAGTGTGAGATTGTGTACCATAAATTGTACATGCATCTGAATGCGACGCAGATGCTGGCACTAAAAATTGGTATCGATCTTGATTAAGGTATCGCGCAGCGCATTGGCGCAAGTGTAAACTACTTATCTATGGATTGCTCTATCTGGAAACGGTCTCAAACTCTCCGTTATTGGCATGTCGAACTAAGGCAATGAGTGAACCACATCTTCATTTCCCTCCCAGTGATAGGTTCCAGAGCGCCATTTCTCAACTTCATCTTGTTGCAGTAAACCCTAAGAGAAGACGTCCACCTACAATTGAAATTCATGAACACCTCAATCAGACGGTCTAAAGGAAACCGTACTCTCGGTGAATGGGCTCCGACATTTGCCACCTTCACCCTCGCCATGATCTAACCACCACTGACACTGTGCGCTCGTATCGCCTTAGATGAGGATCATCTATCACCGGATGTTGTCATTCGACGACACGACGTCGAGTACTCGCCATGAACGACGACATCGTCCGTCGAACGCACTGATCCAGTTCTTCTTGTGGCTCTTAATAGGTCTACGAACCTTTCAGTGCCGGGGAGAAAACGCGCTCGCTGCCCTATTGACCTGAAACGCCGCGGTCGGGCGTTGACGCCTACCAGCGGCGCTTCGGCCGATCGCAGTCGTCCCGCCCCTTCTCCAGACGAGTTCGACGACGACGAGTACAGCTGCTGCTGCTGCTGCTGCTGCTACGATCTGAGACGACTTGATCAGAAGTGCAACGACGACAACGACAACGACAGCGACGATGATTTCGACGCGAGTTCTTGCTCTCCTTCTCCTGCTTGTCGTCGGTCTATGCTGGACATTCGATAAAAACCTCATGAAGAAGGGTCGGAAGAGTGCCGGCTATGAGAAGGTGAGCCCGCCTCTTTGTCAGCAGAATACTCCTTTAGGGTCTCTGTTCACTAAAAGTACTCAAGCTTCTTCTTAGTGCTAAAGAAGAAGCCTATGAGACCTTGTAGAAGTAAAAGAAAATGTTGCTCCTAGGCCTTCTTGTGGCAATAGATATAGCGACTATGTGCGCATAGAGAGCCTTGTAATGCGCCACGCATTTTGCTCGAAATTCCAATCTCGATTGCTCAGAGTTGTTCTATATCAGTTCCTAGAGATACGCACGTATCATAACTCATAACCTAGTTACACGCAAGATCCACTGAGAGGAGGAAACTCGCCTGAGCGCGGAATCGAACTCCACTTTCAGAGCACACCTTTTCTTTACAGCACTACTCCATCTAATCCATTCTTTACGTGGATTTACGTGGTCTTCGCAAGAGGATTACTTTCGTTGGACCCTTCAAATTGCCGTAAAAAATTTCGCACACCTTTTTGTAATCATCAATTCTGGTTTAGTTTTTCGCTCCTGGTCCCTGTTGTTTCATATATATATATATATATATATATATATATATATATATATATATATATATATATATATATATATATATATATATATATATATATTGTATCATAAAATAACTTCTAGCTAACTGTTTGTACGCGTAAAAAAAGAAAACATGCCATACCTAAAGTTAAAAAGTGAAATTGGTCTAAGGAAGAGCGGCTCTTAGAGGAACTGCGAAATTTTCCACTATTTTATAAAGTTGCTGAGCTAGAAGATGAAATTTACAGTTTTATTCTCTAGCATGTCTCCTAAAAGTCTCAAAAAGATAAACGATAAACTTCGCCGTTAGTCCATCCTCGTTTGAAATGCGCCTCGCATTACACTTCACGAAAGATAGTGACGGTAATTTGAATGCGTATTTGACCTAAACAATGACTTGCTGTGGTCAGCTTGTAGACATGTAAGGGATAATACTCTGCAATGAATGTGGTGAGGACTACATAGTGGAAACGGGCAGACCCCTATGTATCAGGGTTAAGGAGTATTTGGACGGCCTTAGAAAAGGCAATGTCCGAACTCCTTGGGGGAGCACAGGGTCCGACGTCATGCGGGCGCGATACTGCAGGTGTCTGTGTCGATTTTAGCTCGAGAGAGTGATATATCGGCGCGCAAGGCCCTTGAGGCGCTCTGGATCACGGCTAGGAATCCCCAGGTCAACCGGAAGGAGGAGTGTCTGGCGGCAACCCAAGAACTGGCACCCTTCGTCGAGCTCTACGCGTTCTGATCTATCTGGTCTGACCCCCAGTGTATTTTAAGTCGGGTTGTCCCGCGGGGTAGACTCATTCACCCACGTTCTAGTCCAGCTTCGGGTGACTGGTGGTCCTTCTCGGCATCCACCGATAAGGTTAGTCGTTTTTTCATAACTGTCATGTTGGATCTTGTCGCTATCTCTCCTCAAGATTAGTACTCTGTAGGATGAAATGGTGTTTGGGAAGGCAGTTTCACAAGTGTTTTTCGACTTTTTCAGGCTCTGACGAAGGTGAGGTCGCCGAAACGTAACCCGAGTCAAATAAATGTGATAACAGCTTTGGCTATCAGCTCAGTAAGACAACATCGATCTAAAGTCAATATGCCAAGGTTTATTGAAAGTCGAACTTGGACGGATATTACTCTGCTCAACAAGATTCACGAACTCCACATGGCTAGAAGCCTTGATAGGCTGGATCGGGACCCGAATCCTGAATCGCTTTTTGTGCATGCGAGAGCCCACTCGCAATCAACCGCACTAAAACGAAGAAATATTTTTAGTCAGAAATGTGGGCATGTGCAGTGCTTATAGCACATCACGTAGGGTGTCGCGTTATAGCGCAGCAGGATGAGACGGCAGGTTGCCTTTCGGAGGGAGGTTCGTTAGTTCAGGTCACACACAGACCAACCAAGCCTTCCCTCTCCAAAGAGATGATGGTCGGTTAATTGTTACCAAGGTCATCTGAAAAGCACAAAAAACTGGCTTATCCATCCGCTAGCGACCATGAATCAATGTATAGCCCAATACAGATTCAAATCACCTCCACGATATCTCATAGAAATATGTAGGAAGCGTTCCGCAAAGGGATTCTGCAACTCCAAACATCATCGTTCATCTCTACTTTTATCACGTTGAGAAAAATTTACAAAATTTTCTTGAGTGAAAAGATTTTGAACTTCCAGCCATATACACACGTGGCTATGCAAACCTTACCACTACGATTCGAGCGTTCGCGTTTTGAGAATGTATCCTTATGAAAATGGCGCGTGTAGCGCATTCGGTGAAGGCGCCGGCTGTCGCGTGCACCCGATACCAGGTCCCTGGTTCGAGTTTCCTGCCAGGCCAACTAAGCCTTTCATCCCTCCAGGATCGGTGAATTGACACCGACTAGTCTGGATAGGATAAAGCGCTGACTTTTTCATCGACTGGCCACTGCAAGTCATTGTATGGCGAAGTACTCATTCAAATCGTCTCGACATCCCGTAGAAGTAGAATGCGTGGCGCATCCCAAAAGGGATTGACTAACGCCGTCCTTTATCCTTTTTTACCCTTAAGGATAGAGTAATGCGGTTCAAGACGGGAACGGGAGCTAATGAATCTGCACGGCATTAGAGTTTTAAGTTTGAATAGTTTTCAAACAAAGCTTGGTTAATGTAACGCAGAATTTCTGTACTTTGATTGAGTTAGCCACTATATCCATAACTTCTTCGAAATTATCTTCTAAATGGCTGAATAAAAAGGCGAGATCGCTTCTGAAGTAAATAAAAACTTCTGCTGTCGTTGGTTACTTTGGACCCATCCGTAACTGATTTGTTTTCGTGTGGCTGTTTTGCTTATACCAGAGTATATTCAGGGCAATTGTACTATTTGCGATTCATTGACGTTGCTTCGTCGAGAGCGAGACCCCACTCCTTCAGCGCAATCTATCACGACGGATATCGCTATCCTATCGAAAGTGACGTTGTCTCTAGTTCTCCGCTGTCAACTTCCATCTCTGACCACTGAATGTTCGAGAAAAACGGGATTCTCCCCGAAGAAAAAGCGAATGCATACGCGCATTCCATGAATCCGACGGAACAGGAAAGGTGGGGGTGGTCAAGCAAAAGTCCTTTTTCGAGTCCGCACTTTGGCTATCTAATCCTATTCGATTGCCAGCCGAGGTCTTCCGCTTCCTTTGGCGAGAGTCCAAAGCACATAGCGGTGTTCCACTCTGGTAACATGGTGGGAGAGTCCCTCACGGACTCCAGGGAATGGCGCTAGCTGAATCTGGAGGAAACAACCTGCTTGATGTTATGACGATGTTTTGTTGGGATCAAACTCTAGCACCAGGTGGGATTCCAACCCGCAACAAAACATCGTCATAACAGCTTGCAACATCGATACCAGCCACTTGAGGATCAAGGAAACTGACTTGAACCTGCTTAATGTTCATTGACCAAATGGCCAATTTTACAACTTGATAATGTTTTCTTTTTCAGAAAAAAGGTGGTAGGCAATAGTACTCTCTTCAGCGCGTATCCGTACATTAAGTACAGTTAAGAGTACGGCGTAGTTGGAAGCACTGTTTGCGTCGATCTTACTATTAGGTTCGACTTTGTTCTCCAGGTGAGCGAAGCTACCTCGTCACAGATAAGGAGAAAGTTTCAGAGCCTACGAAAGTAAAAAGCGACTTCTTCTGCTTATCGGAAAGACATTCTCGGACAAATTGCGCGACCTAAAACAAGGTTAGCGGCGGCGAAGTGGCGTTCATGGAGCATTCCAGAGTTACTTGCTAACGTCACCCATGGTAACGTCATTCTTCAAAAAGTTCAACAGATGAAAAAACCCCTTCCCCCGTTCAAGAAATTCTGAAAGTATTAAGTTGTTGCGTAGGAAATGACCAATTTTCACTGAAAATTTTGACAGATCGCAACCTTGCTTGGGAGCTAATTTATTAATCGAAATAGGCACCATTGCAATTAGCACACTTTTCCAACGCGACAATAGCTTGACCATTTCATTTTTGCAAAAATTGGAACTACGAAAATTAATAAAACATGAGAAGTCATTTTCGACATCATCTTGGTGGGTTCCTGCAGAATGAAATGACATTTGGGAGGGTAGTTTCTCAGATGACTTCAACTTTTCCGCGCTCTGAAGAAGGCGACGACGCCGAAGCATAAGCCGCAATAAAGAGTTATACCAATCTTGGTCACGCTGAAGAAAACACTCATCGACATCATCTTGCTTAGTGAATTTTTTATCCTTCACATCACGACTCAAATGCATGAAAAAATGACAGTCAGTAGGGGAAAGATCTGGTGAGATGTGGCAGAGCCTCGTATCTCAATTCATTCAGTTTCTGGACAGCAATTTTTAAAACGTAGGATGCGCGTTGTCATGCCGTAGGATTGTGCCTCTTCGACTGACCAAAGCCGGCTGTTTTTTCAATCAACATCTGGTGCTTCACTTCAATTTCGGCACAGTTCTCCGCTGTGATAGTCTCTCCAGTCTTCCAGGACTTGTAATGGACTATACCAGCGATTGTCCACCATACGTCACCATGGTCTTGTTCGGATGGGTTTTGGCATCTCATTAGGACCCTATTCTTGTCCAGCAATTGTGCAGGACGACGACGATTGTAATAAAGGATCCTTTTTTCTTCTCGTCGCATGTCACGATCCTGTCCAAAAAAAGGCTCCCTTAGATTGCACAGTCTTAACGATACACAGTACAACTGACTGGCATGGGAAGGATACAGCCTCAATCGAATCAGAGTGGACGTTGAAACTGACATCCCTTTCGGCTGAGCTACGTGCGTCCTTTCAGCGATAATCAAGTGTAATGCGCAAAACTTGACTTTCTTTCGAACTATTGAGAATGCGCCATGCTTTTTACATTTGCTCAGTATTCTACAAGTGCTTTGAATGCTCCGCAGGCAAACTTTGCCACTAAGCCAGCCTTTCTGAAATCGCTATCCGCCATTTCTTCAACTCTGAAAGCTGCTCGAGTTGGTCTACGTCGATTCTCGCGGTATCTATGAAACAACTCATAATGAAGTCGTTGCTGCCCTGCCTTATATCAGCTTCTTTGCCCTTTGTCAGCGCGAGGGCCCTGGAAATGAAATTGCTGGATTAAACCCTTCTGCTACGCGCATTGCCTACGACTTCGTTTTCCTCCCACATTGTAATCAGCGAATGTGATGAGCTCTATAAGGGCAGCTTAAGGACGCACCATAGTGCAGGAGAGTGGACAAAAATAGAAAATCTGGCCGACGACTCGTGGGAATTTCATTTCTGCCTAACACTCTTTGCACATTTAATTACCGCGCCGACGCGTGCAAAAAATGTATCCACTTGAAATAGCTTTGGGGTAATTTGTGGAAATGCTCTGCAAAAATAGACAGCGGGTACGGAATCGAATTGCCACGCGGTTTTTCACGCAATTGCCCTTTCCGAAAAAGAGGTACTGCACTAGCGATCGCAGTACAAATATAGCAAAGCGGTGGTAAGGCAGCATACACTGGATCCGACCGAAAATAATCGTCGGGGTAATTCAATGACTCGGATGACGTTAATTTCAAGGACCCCGGAGTTCTAGATGATTCGAGTAACGGCGTTTTAGCTTGCCTCAGATTTTTAAATGATTCGGATCCGAATCGGGTATCCGAAAATGATTGATTCAGATCCATTGTATGTGAGTCATTTGTATATAAGGCAATGAATCGCTAAGGTAGTTCATCTAACAAAGGAAAGATACTAGGTGACCATGGGACTTTGAGATGTGATGCATATCGTTGGATACAGCTTCGAACGCTGATTCCAAATCTGTGCTCCGCTTCTGCTGCGCTCATCTGTGAACGGAGTTATGGACCATTTTCAGCGTAGCTACGAGCTCAAGTAGTCTGGAAACTGTCCTGTCGTCCGAGGAGTGGTGGCGCAGATGGTAGAGGAGTGGCTTCGGGTCCCATGTGATAAAAGATTTTTGCACTTCCTAAAAGGGATCTGCCACGATCAACCAGAGCACTCTTTGTCAAATCTCGACGGAAAACGTCACCAGAAAGCGCTCGTCTTCTTACTGACATCTTCAGACTGGCACGGAGATCCAATTTATCATGAAATGTTGCTAAAGACATGGCGAAACAAACAACAAAGCACACTGATACCTTCTTCATCCTCTTCCTCGATGTTCCCGCATTGTTCGTCTCGCAAGATGGATGCGAAACTGCTGGCCATCTTCTTCTCTTGTCTTGTAGGAACGCTAGGAACGCGAGAAGTATCGGAAGGACCAAACTCCTCCATAAAACACGCCAGCACACAATACTGACGACTTATCTAGTTTGGAAGATTAGTCGGCAGTATTGTTCTTACAGATCACGTGTCTCGAAGAAAAATTCGGCCAGGGGCACTGTTTAAGGCACTGATAACCCACATTTAAGTATGGTTATTTTCCGTTGCGATTTGACATATAGAGCTTTGGTTGATATCGCAGTTCTTTTTTAGGAAGGTGCAAAAACCCTGCATCACAGGGATTCGAACCATAAATCAGCCCGTCTCACCACGCCGCTCCTCAACCACCTGCGCCGCCACTGCCCGTGGAGCAGCGGAGTTTCCAGGCTACTTGGGCTTGTAATCAAGCTTAAAATGGTCCATAACTCCGTTCACAGATGGGCACAGCAGAAATGGAACACATATTTGGAATCAGGGTTCGAAGCCGCATCCAGTGATATGCATCCCATGTCAAAGTCCCATGATCACCTAGGATCCTTCCTTTGTAAGCTACAGTCTAGATTAATACTTTCCCCGAAGGTCCGCATCCACCCCTACCCACGGTCTGACTGGAAAGACGTAAGAAAACGACTAGGATTTTTTTTTTGCCATGGGAAACGGGATGGATCCATTCGTATATACCATTTTTACGTCAAATTCGACACTTACCAAATTGGACATTTTTCGAAACAAATTGGTCACGCTTCTAAGCTAGCCTCAAACTAAACTTTTGAGACCAAAGAGAACTTTTCCAAATCAAAACGAGCGGGTTAAACTACAAAGTCTCCCATATTCTTAGGATAATTTTTTTTTTGTTCAAGGAAAACTTGGTATACATTTCTTTTTAGGACAGCTGCCGGAATGAGTTGAGACTTTTGTAAAATTTCATTTTTAACGGAAAAATAACTAACTAAATTTTCTTTTGGAGCGCAACAAGGCAACGCTCATTTAGTGCACTTAAAGACTGGATCGCGCAATGCATTCGAAAAGCTCTTCGTAATTTTCACTTGATTGGTAGTGAAAACGCAGCTTGCACTAAGCATCAAAGTGATGATAAGTATGTTCTTTACAAATGATTTGTTATCAAACTCCATGAAAACAGAAATTCTGCCGTCAATAGAATAAAAGTTGCGATGTTGGGCGAGGACATTGTGCAATTTTCTTAACACTAAAAATGGACGCCTACCCTTTTAACAAGGCGTTCTGCCCTTTTAAATAAACTTTAGAACATTATTTTCCTTAAAAATGAGAATTTTATAAAATTCCAAACAACGTGATCACTTATTGGCTAGGTGAATCAAAACTTTAAAGAAATTATACCAAAACTTTGCTGAAAAGAAAATTATTCTAACCCTTTTGGAGAGTCACTAGTTTAGAGTAGAAGAAGCTCATTTGAATTTGGAAGAGTTTGCATTGGTTCCATACGTATTATGCTATCTTAGAAGGGATCCAGCTTGATTCGAAGTGTCCAATTCGACGTAACAATGGTGTACATGCCCAATGTTCACGAAGCCTCGGAATGCATGGCATGGCATGCAAGCCTTAATGAAATGAAATGAAATGTTGATAGAACAGGCCTGATTCTTCTGTGCTATGAATCGCATTCGAGATTAGCGCTTTAAGTAATCCCTTGAGACAGGTTTTGGGTAAAATCGGCTATCATTACCTCTCCATCGTTTCTTTCCCCATGCCTACCGTGACACTTTTCCTGCGATATGCAGAACGCTATTTCTGACTGTGTGTAATGCGCTTGCGCCGAAAAAGTTCCCCTGACGTTGTGGGACCGATGACCATGGGGTTCAACAGCACCCAGGGTATGGTACACTGTTCCAGATTTGTTCTCAAGCTTTTCTTTTAGGGAAGACTGCGGGTTTCTGCATGAATATGAAGAGTAGTCAACGATGTCTGAGCGCTTCCTGTGGTTTTAATGAAAGTGGAACGTGTAATGCATCTGGGACAAATTGAAGAGACAGATCATCACTCCCGCACTTCACACATCTATGCAAGCGAGGTTTTAATGCCAGCATGAGAAGTCGTGGTGGAACCTCTAGCAACCAGCGTTACGGGTTCAAAACGGTCTAACGTATCTCTGAGTGAAAACTGACGTTGGGTTGTTCTATCCCTTCCGTGGAAAATGATAGCCTTGAAAATTTCCTCCTAAGAGAATTAATCGATTTAGATACATCGGCCAATGGTGTCCACTGCTAGGTTCGCAACGTTTTATGGAAGCATGCTCCAAACTGGGCGCGTACGGCGCAGTCGGAAAAGATGCCGGCTGCCGCGTGCACCCAAAACATGGTTATTGGTTCGGATTTCGCGCTCAGGCCGAGCAAGACTCCCATCCTTTCGGGGTCGGTGAATTGGTGCCAGACTTGTCTGGAAAGGAGAGAGCGCTCAGTTGTTCATAGTTGGCCACCGCAAATCATTGTGTGGCCAAACACGCATCCAAATAGTCTGCGATATCGCGCGGAATGGAATGCGTGGCTCATCCCAAACGTGATCGAGTGACACCGTCCTTCATCCTTTACTCTTTCTAGTTCAAGCTACGCCATAGGCTGTGGGCCTTGTATTCTGCTACTTAAAACATTTATTTTTCAGCATCCTATCTCGCGCCGAGTGCTGAGGTTCGACCGATCGGCAGATTTTCCCCAACCCGGCGAGTTGCCGTTCCCAATGCTCGATTTCGCCAAGATCCTACCGTAAGTTGGTTCCGTCGCTTTGATGACCACTGTATGTAGTTGTGGTTTCGATCCGATGGTTAAACGAGTGAACTCGATATGGGAAATTTTCGAACGGATAAATAACATCAAAAGTTTTCGCGCGAATGGACGAACGATTTTATTCGCTCGCCAATTTTTTTCGAATGATCTAAAGTCGAATGAGCTCTATTTATTCCGTAAATTCGATTAATATTTGAATAGTCGAGCAATTTGCAGTAATCAGGTTCTGTGCCTGAAGATTTGAAGTTTATTCTAAAAAATTGAAAATATTCGATCTTTAAATATTCGAATATGGCTCCCTTTTGATGTTCGCATTTGAAGGAATATTCGACTTTGCAAAACCATTCATGTTCGAATTTGGAAAATATTACTAGAATATTCGACTATTTAAATAATTATTGTACATGAACAACCATAATAACTACACATCCCATCGTCATTTGGCGTACTGAGGTTTCTACAATGGTAATTTATTTTAGGCACTCCTATACCGATTCATCTCTCTGTCCGCATTGATTCTTTCTAGTGTAACCACTTCTTTCATGTTTTGATGAGAACACTGTCCTGCTGTACAATCTGTACTTTCTTGCTGTCTTTGCCAAGGCCACGGTACCAATACTTCCTTCTCTAGGTCAAGTCGTAATTCAAAACTGTTCTCTTAGGTCATCACAACATGTAGGATGGTAGTGCTTGGTTGGTTCCCACTCACTCATTTTTCAAAAGGTTAACAGAACACCTTACAAACTGGGGGCAATGGGGGGTAGGGCAATGGTCTTACCAGGATACTATCTCAACGGTAGGTCGGAACGGCGAAAGTGTTGTATATGGTCAGAACCGCCTCTCTCTGGGTAGTAACAAGCTGCAGGTATCTCGACCCCAATACAACTCTGCGCAGAGTTAGGGGTGACGGAAGTCGCCTGTTGGCGCCCTGTTGATTCACGTGCTCCACAGCTGACGGGCGCGCGCGGGATGAGGGCTCGTATCGCGGCTCTGCCCAGTGCTCTGCTGGCGTAGTAGGGAAGAGTTCGGGCTCGTGAACGAGAGGTGGGGGTTTAGATCCCGCAGACTGCGTTTGTTTTGCACTTTTGCAAAATCCATGTTTATCATATAGGTAATCCACCTACTGGTATTATAGTGTGTTATAGAGCATGTTTACATGTAACATACCACTCATAGCGTTAACAAGGGTGGTCCAGCCAGGGTCACCGATTTCGCTGAAACTTTGTCTAGGGGGTTATTTGGCGTGCTGATCACGAATCTGATATCCGTTCTTCCCGATTCGGCTGGATAACATAGATACAGGAAGGCACAGGATTGCATTCTTAAAATTTCTGCCGGTGACGGCAGGTAGAGACAGAATAGTGAAAAACGGATGTCAGATTCGTGATCAGCACCCCAAATAACCCTCCTAGACGAAGTTTCAGCGAAATCGGTGGCCCTGCCTGGACCACCCTTGTTAGCGATATGGGTGGCCTCCGACCGAATCGTGAAAAAAGGATGTCAGATTCGTGATCGGCACATATAACCCCCTAGACAAAGTTTCAGCGAAATTTTTTTTTGACCGAAGTCTTGTCGGTGGAGTCGGAACTTTTTACTAGTGTCATCAAATATCTATCGTTACATAACTATAGCTTCACACAAAATAGGCTTAAAATAAGCGACACACAGAAGTGAACATTTTAGCTAATCTGTAGTTTGAAGCATATGTTATATGTAAACATGCTCTATAACACACTATAATACCCATAGGTGGATTACCTATATGATAAACATGGATTTTGCAAAAGTGCAAAACAAACGCAGTCTGCGGGATCCAAACCCCCCACCTCTCGTTCACGAGCCCGAACTCTTCCCTACTACGCCAGCAGAGCACTGGGCAGAGCCGCGATACGAGCCCTCATCCTTGGGGCGCCCGTCAACTGTGGAGCACGTGAATCAACATGACGCCAACACGCGACTTCCGTCGCCCCTAACTCTGCGCAGAATTGTATTGGGGTCGAAATACCTGCAGCTTGTTACTACCCAGGGAGAGGCGGTTCTGCCCATATACAACATTTTCGCCGTTCCGACCTACCGTTGAGATAATATCCTGGTTAGACAAACCTTATCTGACCCCTTTTTGGACTGGGTAGCCACTTCTTTCAGTGTCTTACGCCTACTCTCCCCAGGGAACTCAAATAGTCTCTGTCTTGACTGCTGAAAGTTCCTTCGGCTCCATTCAATTGCATACTGGATTTCAGCGACATCCCAGTGAAATTCAAGCCCAGTCATGTGAATCCGGACGCCGATTATCAGCCGGAACTCGAGTTCTAATTCGCATCAGCTGGATCGAATCTCTGAGAAAGCGCACGCGCCGTGACTTCGTTCGCACACGGTCAGCATTCCAACCTAATCGGGTTCGCACACTGTATGTACAATTTGTAAGTACGTCCTCCTGTCCTTATGTTTCGCTAATAAACCTTTATCGTTTCACCCGGTGCACTGCTCATTCGCGGTCATTACAAACGAATACCTGCACTGTCAACCTGAGTTCAACCTGACAGTTCCTGAGTCAGGGTGACAATGAAAGTGCTAAAAATTGGGAGAACATCGCGTGAATAATGACACATAGCACCACGAAAGTTTGACGGTCTGGTTCACTACCGTACTAGTTGTCAGAGTTCTTAGGCAGCTTTTGAGAACTGCAAATTTCTGGAGAGCGAGGACAAAGAAGTCAAGACATGGTCATGAACAAAAAGCCTATATCTTTAGAGAAGCCTAACAAAATATTTACGGAGATAGAAAAACCAATAAAACATACAGTAAACAGATAACAGTAAACATACAGTGTCGCGCGTGTTCCGGGTCGAATTCTGTTCTGAACACTTCCATGCGCGATCTCTCTTCCTCCGAGATAACGAATGTAAGTAATCTTCTCTGAGCGGGACCGTGTCTTATCGAAGAGACTAATCCTCCTAAAGAAACCAGTATTGATCAGACAGTTTTGATGGGTTTTCAAGGTATCTCGCTCTCTGTGCTTTCATCGGCAAAGGACCTCCGAAACACTGGTAGTGAGCAAGATGTTGCTTGTGCATGATCATGTTCTGCATAGCCTTATGTTGAATCTTTAAGTATATAATTTTTCTGGATATGCCCAAACTACCACGACTTTTGTATAAAAGGGTCTTACGGACCGCTATTTTCTGAGACAGAAACGATGCGGTTCAGATGTGGTACACGCTGATGAGGCATCGGCATGTCGTTTCCTTTGGTGAAATGCAGTCTTTGTCCCAATGAAATTCCCACGTTGGAAAATCGGCGTCATCTACAGAGGCACAAGGTAAGGAGAAAATGCGAGAACGCTTTTAGGATAGTGACAGAATCACGGCTTAAGCCGCAGTTCATCTTAAAGAAGCTAATGTCAACGCAGAGTTGAATGAGGACACTGTTGCAGAAACTATAAGTGGCCGAAAATAAACATTCCTAAATATCAATTTCCTTTCAAACTACTCTCTTTTCAGGATGAGACAGATATTTACGTCGAAAATGACATTGAAGCACCAGGCTTCACTTCAGTTAAGAGTGAACCTGACTCCTCTAGTGCTGGGTGGGATCATTGATTCATATGGTCCTTAGTGAGATCGTTACGTCGTTTCGTGCAAGCTTCCAACAAAACCGTTCCGGAGAACTTGCACGCCGAGAAAAGCCGTATATTGGCAGGTTTAAATGGTTCCATTCAAACGGGAAAAGACCGGTTCGAAGAGAATTGTATCAACAAAATGCTAGTGCGAAAATTGTTGTCTAAATTTGGTCTTCAACTTCTTTTTACGGTTGAGGAGGGCTGTACACGTCCTCTAGGTACATCCAGTTGTGTTCCAACTTTAAATGCGCTTTGGACCTATAAATAAATATACGTAGCGCTAGCTCTGAAGCGTGACGCAATCTTAACGTCAAACCAGAATCTTTGCATTCCTCCCTTTAGTTTGAACTAAAAAGCTTTTGAATTAACTGGCTTTGAGGAGTAAAGATTTTACGACTACGGCAGTTATCACCACCTTGGGTGTCGATGTAGAGCGCCGAAAACGCGAACTTTGGCAGTACATTGGAGAGACTCCTACGCTTCTATAAAGGGGTGAAATTGGGCTTTTTATGGCAACACCAAGTTTACGTAGAAGCGCTAATTAGTTCGGTGATTTTAAGACGATTTAATAAATCATCCGTCATTTCTCTCCGGAAAAAATTGTCACGGTGACGTTTCCGCCATGATGTTCCACTTCGAGAAGATTGAACACTTGGTGCTGTTTTCGATATCACAGGAGATGAGCGACTTTATTAAAGGTGAGCAAAACGACTTTACGACTTTACAAACGATTTTTTCGTAAAGGCGATAGTGGTAGTTGGAACTCTAATAGATCGCGACTCGAAAAAAGAACGGCATTTTTAAAAATGAAACTTCAACACAGCTCTACAGTGCGGAGTTTGTCGCTTATAGAGGCTTAGTTCCCTTACGAACCAAAAAGCAGCAGCGTTGTTGCACCAGAATCTGCTCGTCATTGAACTTCTTCAAACAACTTCAGTGTGGATATGTGGGTGGACCTGAGCGATGGATGACTCGGAGTGTCATCCATGTCCTTTGAGCAAAGCAGTGAATTACATACGTGACTATAGATCTAAACGACGAAATGTCAAGTCACTATGTCCCTTTTCTAACCCAGAAATCTGATTATGAGTAAAATTCGCGGAAATAATAGTTCCCATGATCGCATTATGTTTATGTTTGCTATGGTCAACAACAATTAAAAGGTAAACTAGGAAGATATACTATTTTTGAGTCAAATTACACATTTTTTAAATAAAATTAGACAATTTTCACGTCAAATTGGACACTCTTCTAAGCAACCCTAACGCTTCTGAAATCAAACTGAAGATTTTCCAAATTAAACTAAAATTAAGGTTCATTCCACATTATACTGGACTTTCCCGAAAGGGTGGAATAATTTTTTGTTCAAGGAAATTTTTAATATATGACTTTCCTTCAAGTTTTGTTGCACCTACCCAGTAGGTAAACACATTGCTTGACATTTTATAAAACTTTGATTTTTGAGGAAAAGCAAAATGAGTTGAAAGTTGTTTTAAAAAGCAGGAAGACGGCTGTTTGATCAATTATTCCACCCCTTCGGGAATTTTAAGCGTCAATAAAGACGAGACGTGGGCTGTAATCAAGGCAAAAGGCTTTGTGGCCTGCTACTCGAAAGCTCTATTGTTGCAGCGTTCTATTTGTTAGACTTGGGTAATAAAGAAAGCTGTTGAATAGCTGTAAAAAACACAGAGATCTAACTAAAAACCTCGTGTGGCACAAATCGTAGCTAACTGAACTTAGAGTTTTAAATGAATTAATTAATTTATTAATGAACAATTTGAATATGCCTTACGCTAGAGTTTGGACAGCAACTTTAAGGAATTGAATTGAGCTTTGAATAATTTTTCTGAAGACGAAGAGCTCGACGACTCTATAGAAACATGTCACCGATCTGAAGCTGGCAATGCTCCTAAAGTGTCGAAGAGCCAGAATGAAACCTGTAACTCACTTATTTCGCAGCATCTATGTATTTTTCATCTACCATTTTCGTCAAACTACAGCAAAGTATTTTTGTATTCACTACTTGTAAAGCGTTAAACGAACTTCAGTTAATACCGAATCACCTTCGTAGGCCTAAATACATAAATATGCTCGAACAAGTACAGTCGACAAAATTAACGGTCAAGAGTTCTCCTAACAGAATTGAGGGTGAATCGCCAAAAGAAGCAAAACATATGAGCGTTTTGATAAACATATTTGATATTTGATATTATAACATATTTTATATTTGATATTTGATAAACATATGAGCGTGATAGTCGTCTGTAGTAGATTTTGCCCTCGGGTGTTCGTCCTTAGTTCTCCACCTTACTATTAGGTTGTAACGAATTAAATGGCACTGGCTCGCGCTATTTTTTGGCGCGTCTTTACGCGTTTGATCAAGCACAAACCGCAACATGTGGCATATCATTTAGAAGCGCAAACTTTGCTCTATCGGTGGGTACCAAATTTTCTATGTAAAAGTGGGAAAACTTTAGAGTTTTATTGACTTTTTTGCAGATGAACAAAAGGGTAATCCGAGGCATTTATTTGCATGAGTTCAAACTGGGCACTACAGCTAAGGAGGCGGACGAGAAGATCAACGCCGCATTCGGTCAAGGATGTTCCACAATTCGGACGGCGTATCGTTGGTATCGGAAGTTCCGGAATGGAGATGAGAGCTTGGAAGAACATGAAGGTCGTGGGAGGCATAGTGATGTTGATGAGGACAAGCTGAGAGATGTGGTAGAGGAGGATCCACACAAAGGTACCAGGGAGATAGCGAAGGTTCTTGGCGTCAGTCACAACACAGCTGCCTGGCATCTGAAGGAAATTGGAAAGACCAAAAAGCTGGAAAGATGGGTGCCTCACGAGCTGTCTGAGGAGCAAAGAAACCGACGATATGAGATCTCGTCCGCACTGCTTCTACGGAACGAAACGGACCCATTCCTTGATCGCATCGTAACCTGTGACGAGAAATGGATAATGTACGACAACAGGCGACGATCGGCACAGTGGGTGGACAGCGATGAGAACCCCAAGGTTTTTGCGAAGCCGGAACCGCACCAAAAGAAAGTAATGGTGACAGTATGGTGGTGTTGGCTGGGAATTATTCACCACAGCTTCCTCCCTCCCGGTGAATCCATCACGGCAGAGAAGTACTGCATTGAAATTGAAGAAATGGTGAAAAAGTTGAAGGATATCCGGCCGGCCTTGGTAAACCGAAGGCGAGTTCTCCTTCTGCACGACAATGCTCGCCCCCCCCCCCCCCATGTAGCACGAATGACGTTGCAGAAATTGAATGAGCTGAGCATTGAAACTCTACCACATCCTCCGTTTTCTCCCGACCTCTTCCCAACAGACTACCATTTCTTCAAGCATCTTGGCGACTTCTTGGCAGGGAAAATATTCAAATACCAACAGGATGCCGAAAGTGCCTTCGAAGATTTCGTCAATTCCAGAACTTCTGATTTTTATGATACTGGGATAAAAAAAGCTTGTGTCACGTTTGCAAAGATGTGTAGAATCAGAAGGTTTTTATTTCGATTAATAAGCTTGCCTACAAGCCGAGATATTAACTGTTTAAATTTACAGTGGTTCAGTGCCATTTATTTCGTTACAACCTAATAGCTTACTCTAAAATCGTCACCTTCGCAGAAAAAGTGCTATGGAAATCTAGAGGAGTAGATGGATGCTTCTCTTAAGCTGTGTTCATGGCCCAGGATTGGTGGCAGCAGATAAGATGGTCCACACAAGTTGCGGTTCAATACCCTTCGCCTCCACCAGATAGCAGCTCGTCCGACTCCAGACAATGAACCCCATGCAAACATGCACGATTTCGGAGAGGATTTGGCACGGTCGATCAAATACGCCGTCATGGGGAAGCTCATCGAAGTGTCGTGAGAGTACAAGCTGCTGCTGTGCACTACGTTCATCGTCCTGAAGAAGGCATTCGACACCGTCGAAACTGAAGCGATCATCGACGCCCTGCTCACTCAGGGCGTTCCTACTCAGTACATCAGGGTCCTTCGAAAGCTGTACAGTGGATTCACGACCAAAATCTCACCATTCTACAACGACGTGCTCATCGACATGAAGAGAGGGGTTTAGCAAGGGGATTCCATATCCCCGAAGCTCTTCAGCGCCCCTCTCGGAAGACATGGGAGTGAAGATTATGGTTGAGCACAATTTCTGTTTTCTGTTTTTTGACCAATTTGGGCAATTTTTCTGTTTTCTAGAAAAATAGACAAAATTGGTCGGAAAGCAGAAAACGGTACTTGTGAAGCAAAGGGCCCGTGGTGCCGTGGGATTGCCGGGAAACATGTTAACGCGGCAACCCCACGGCACCGCGGGGCCGGTACTTATGAAGCACCCGTCCCCGGGTACCGTGGGTTGCCGCGTTTCCGCCGCGTTAACATGTTTCCCGGCAGCCCCACGGCACCACGGGTCCTCTGCTTCATAAGTACCTCATAGAAATCACTCATAGAAGTAGCTGGCGTCCTGTACTTGTTCTTTGCCAACAAGGTTTTTAGGTGTACATCTTCCAAGGGAGGCCCTTGAACTTCTCAAAAGATTCTCAACGAGACCTATATGATCATGTAGGGCATCCGACGAAAACACTAAACTGTGTTCTTTTTCTACGAGCCACTGGGTAGTCCGAAAATGGCAAAAAAATATATCACTTCAGGGCGGGGGGGGGGGGCTGAATAAGAAAAAAGTGACACCTAGAAATGTCCTGTTGTGCTCAGAACCTACCCTACAAGAGATTTAGAGCTCAAATTAAGGTATGATTATATTAACATAATAATTTAGGACGTTTCCTGGACGAAGCTGCGGGTACATTCAAGTGATTCATTCGCAACTATTGCGGGTAGCCAAGTGGATAGCAACACGGACTTAGTGGAGGGGGTCGAGGGTTCGATTACGGAGTGGGCTAGGAAACTTGCTAGGTGGTCTGTTCCCTTTTTTCACAAAGGAAGAGTAAATTTTGCTTTCGGAAGAGTAATATTGGGTAGCGGTGAATAAGGGTGACGATGTCACGACCACCGATTTCGCCCTGACTTTGCATATGGAAACTATATAAGCCGCTGATCACGAATCTCTCACTCTTTTTCTAAACTTTTACTTTTCTTGCACCACTTTGCATCTCAAAGGCGAAGGTTGGAAAATTCAGCACAACAGGCCCATTCCAGGTGTCACTTTTGTCTTATCAGCCCGCCCTGAAGTGATACCATTTTTTGCAATTTTCGTACCACCCAGTCGCCCGTAACAAAAACGAACCAAACGTCTGTGATCCCCGTCTCACGTCCTACAACACAATGTAGGTCCTAAGAATCTTTGGAGGAAAGTTCGTGGGCTTCCCTTGCCAGATACGGTCTCATATTTCCACATGTTGTCGTCTTCAAGGGCGTGGAATTCCACCTTGGCGAGCTTCCATTAAGCTTGCACCAGAGTTAGTCAGGCAAAATAGTATAAAAATTACACAAATATTTTAAAACTCACATATTTTAATCTTAACGTTATGGTCAATAGAAATAGTTGCAGATTTATGTATAAAATTATTTAATTATTTATTATGTTATTCTTTATTGAAAGTAAAATTGTATTTTATTAAATAGCTCTTCAACAACACAAAATACAACGACACAACAATCTTATTTAAAGGACAATAACATCTAAAACAACGACAGCTAACAACAACTAAAGTTCCTCTACCATTTACAAGCTGCCCAAATATTTACATTTACTTTTTTCGGCTTCCAATTAAAAGAAGAATGCTCTCATTTCTTACAACAACGGCTTACTTTTACAATTTTCGACTATTGGTACGATAGGTTTCTGACTAGTCAGGCGCAGTGAATGATGACGGACGTGTGTATGGGAACGTTGAACTGCAACTGATTCCTAAATACGAAGACGATGTAAATGAGAAGCCGACGATGTTTTGATGCGCCATTTAACGCCCAATGGGACGAGCAAATCCGAGTGCTATCGGTGCATATTATGCTCGATGCTCTGGCCAATATGAATTCGAACGATTTTTATTCGAATTTGAGTATTCGAAAAATCACGGTCTTCGAATACATTCAAACTCGAGTAGTCGAAAAATATCAGTATTCAAAATCATTCGTCCACGTCCGACTTTCCATAGGTCCTGGAATTGTTGGCCCTGATGTTTCGTAAGTTGCTCTCAGCTGTAGTACAAGATTTATTAGGTTTACCCTTCGGCGATGTCGCCTTCGCCAGAGCACGGAAAAGTCGAGTTCATTTGAGAAACTACCCAAACGCCACTTCATTCTACAGGAGTGAATTCTGAAGGAAACATAGAATCAGAAGGTAACATCGCAAGGCATAGAAACGATAACCTTAGTTGTGGGGTCGAAGCCATGAGGCAGGTGATCAGTGGATATAAGCTAGCAAACCCAGTTCGAGTTAGCCCAACTACGGGTGACTGGTGGATCGTCTCGACCCCACCACTAAGGTTAGCGTTACTATCAGGGATGTGCGGAAATTTTTTCGAGCAAAGCGGAACACGGAATACGGAACGGAAGAGCCCAAAAATAGACGGAAACCTAAAAATAGACTCAAAACTTACTTAATTTGTCATAAATATTTATCCATAATGGTAGTAATAACTATGTTGCTATTAACACATTAATGAAAGTGGCAGGGCAGCATGCGACTCTTTTCCAGCTACATAAAGCGATCCTTGTATCCGTATCATTACTAGAACGATTATTCAAACATTATTAGTGTAACAAACTGACGTTTATGCAAACTCTTTCTAGGAAGAAAATGTTTTAAACGCAAAGAAACCAGCTGACAAGTATGATTCCAGATATTTCGCCACTCACGACACTTAACCGGCCTTTCTAAGCGTCCTGGATCTATCCTAATTGGGAGGGGGCAGCGCTAAGGTAATCGCGTTCAGCATCCCATATCACGACACCCACTCGACTGAGTTTGTGTGGGTATCATAGTATCATTTGCAGTGGCTGCAGCTCTGGGACAAACTCAAAGGAGGGGGTGGAGAACCAAGACACCATACGCCCTCCCCGACTAGGATAGATTCAACGCCCTAAGGAAAGCGATGTTATCAACCTTTATCAAGAATCGTAACTCGCAACAGAAGTTCTCGCTTCTCTCTTCAATGTTCCCTTTCTTGAGCTTATAATAATAATTTTTTTCAGATGTGGTATCGGCACAGAAGCATTAACTACATTTCACATTACAACTTCATCATCCTTATCTCAATATCATTATCATAATCTCTCCTCCAAAATTTCTTCACTCCGTTTTTTGCATTTGAGAACTTGTTTTGCTGCGAAGCTACGATTCATTGAATTTTTCATCGGAAACAAACATGGAATCGAGAAACACTCAAGTCCGTTAAATGTTTTTTCGTTGATGCTCCTTTCTTGTATAGCGCACAAACATGTGCAGTAAATCAATAAATCAATAAATAAAACGTACGAGTACTCTAGAATTCTGACCTATATAGAACAAATATTCGAGTGAAACACAATCAATCGAGTGCAAAATGCAAAATGTCATGCGAGTGCATGGCGCATTCTATACCGCACAGATGGCAGAACATTTCTATTTTCTTAAACTTTCATTTGAACGCTTAACTTCTTTAGTACCTTAACTGTTAGCAAAGTTATCATCTTTCAGACAATGTATACATTTTTTGAGACACTCTGTATATAGGTAATGATGATTCCCGCACCGTACATGATGAGGCGCATCTCACGCAGGTTAGATCACTCAAACGTCACCGACCGCTAACTCCTTTTTATATAGATGGTGATTTGTGTTCCAGGTCAGACCTATGACTATTAGGGAAAAAGATAACTATGCTCCGGATAAGAAATTTGATTCTTGATTCAGACACTCATGAAACCTTTGTGGCCTTTTACTATTTGCTAGCACATTGTGTCAAGAGAGGAAAAACGATTCCAATTTCGTTATCATCATTCCTACATCAGGATACATCACCCGCTTGAAAGCAACACAATGACAAAAAAGCGAGGCATAGTTGTTTTCTTTCTTCAGCCCTTCGTTTACATTCAAGAGGTGAATGAAAGCAGTGCAAAAGAATCAGTGAGTGATGAGTCACCATTTCCGTTCCGTCCTCCGGCCCAAAAGAAACACGAAACGGAGCGGAGGGACTGGAAACGGCCGAAAATCGGAATTCGGAATTTCCGCACATCCCTGGTTACTATGGTCTACGACATTGGTCATTGACTCTGCTTCCTTTAGTATACACTCCTGTAGGATCGAAAGGCGTTTGGGCGAGTAGTTTCTCAAACCAACTCGACTTTTCCAGGCCCTGACGAAAGCGACATCGCCGAAGCGTAGGCTTAGTAATGTTTAATAAGGTCGATAACAATCTTAGTCTACAGCTGAGAGTAACATGCGGAACATCGAAACCATTAGAATACTCGAAATTTTTGCGAAAGCATATGTATAGTGTACATAGGTCACGCAGCCAACACGGCCAACAATCTAGCGCCAGAGCAGGACGGGAGAGAACAAGCTGCTTGGGGAGCTCTCTAAGTCTTCGAAGAAGCAGTGAGTAAGAAGAAGTCTTTGCTACTATTAACGACTCCACTGTTCCTCCTGAGTATGGAACAACGTGGAGAAACAGACAGGAACAGACATGAGCACTCAATTTCAACAGATCAGAGCTGCTAGAGAATATGAGTGACATGAAGCTTCACAACCTGAAAGATGTAGCGAAGGATCCTACATTTTTTAGTGAAACGACGCCTCTCGTGCTTTTAGGCTCGATAGAAGATAACCTTAAAGTGGGTCTCATCTGAAATGAGAGCCGATACTGTAGACCTCCAACCTAGGACGTTTCTCTGAATTATTTTCGAGATCTCAACCTATTCGCGACGCTCGAGACGCCTCTCCCATTAGGTGTGTCTCAGTACTTGTAAATATATGTGTCTAAAAATATTTAGAACTCTGTAGCATAAGGGCGCATGTAGCGCAGCCGGAGGAAATGCTGGCTGTCGCGTGCGCCAGACACAAGGCTCCTGGTTCGGACTTCTCGCCTACGTCAACCAAGCCTTCCGTCCTTCCGGTGACAGCAAATTGGTACCAGATTTGTCTGGGAAGGACAAAGCGCTGACGTGTTCATTGGCTGGCCACCGCATGTGATTGTGTAGCCAAATACGCATTCAAATCGCATCCAGAATACCTCATAGAGGTAGAATGCGTGGCGCACCCCAAAGGAATGCGTAACGCCGTCCATTATCGTTTATCTTTTATCTGTAGTATCGGTCAGATAGAAAGTGTGAAAAAAGATTTACAAAACAAGTGTTTATCAGAAACGGTTTATTCGAAGTTTCTTACGCTGAAAGGTTGGCTCCACACGTTCCCCCACTAAGGTGGATTTTTTACTGTCAAAACCTTGCTTTCAGAATTTTCAATGATTACTTGGGTAATGATAAAAATGAACTCTTCATTATTTATTTATTTATTTATTGAATACGTCATAAGCGCGCCAATAAGAAAAAAGTACAAACAAACAAAAAACAGACAAACATTCTCAGCTAATCTAGGCGGATTTTCCATGAAAACAAAGCATCGTCCATCTACATACCAGTATAGTAAACCCTGACAATAAACTAAAACAAATAAGGAAAATAGGTGCGAATCGGAGGTGTTTAGTGCGGAAGGAAGGGTGCGAGCTAAGAATAAGCACCTGATTTGAAAAAAAAATTATATGACCTGAGTCTATTTAAAGCCTCCGTCAGAAGTTGGCAGACTGTCGGTTTAAGTATGTAAATAGGTAAACCAATCTTAACGGGCAGCGCACATGACGGCGAGGGCCAACGAAGAGCATGTCCCCAAGGCAGTCCTATAGAAACGGCTTTCAATAGTATGCGAACAATCCCAAACGGACAATAGAATATATTGGAACATGACACCACTGGCCCTAAGGAACGCCTTACGCAAATTATCTAGCACGGACGTTTAAAATAGTTCTTCATTCAGTGGAATTACCAGAAAGCACATTCTTCGCACTCAAATCCAAAAGCCACTTTCAAAAATGGTTTAAGAGGCTCCTGTTATTAAAGCTTGTAATAAATTTCTAGCACTGATTCTCAGTTCTTCACTAAGAATATATGACTGCAAAGTGGAGCTCAGAACTTTCTCAAACAGAGATTATCTGTGATGCCAAATACAATTTATATTTTAAGCAGAGTCAACGAAATCTTGCGTTTACATAGTATTTCACTGACTATGACTTCTTGTAGTGAATAATTTTACATATACCTTTTCAGTGAACGAACTACGGAATCGCTCTTAAATTTTTTTCTCTATGTGGAAGCCACGAAAACAATCATTTCTGCTTCTTTTTGAAAAGCCAACATTCTCTGCCACCTATTTTTCGTAACATCAAAAGCTCAGATGAATCAATACTGCTGCGTCTTTACAAATCGTATGTTATGCCTCAACTAGAGTATTGTATGCAAATCTGAGTCCCATCCTCAAGAAAGAGATCTTGAAAATTGAAAAGGTGCAACAGCTATTTACTCGCCTACTGTTGTACAGGGTTAGTGGTTCGTGCAATCGAATAGCCTTGCCAGATTATAAAGCGCGCATAAAAAATGCAGAAGGGTTTTTGATGACTTCATGTTCTGCTACCGGCTCCTGAAAGGTGAAGTGAAATTAGCAATCAGCAAATACTGGATTTTTAGGCTCTTATTCCTAGGCTAGGAAGTTTAAAAATTCAGTATAATAGAGTTAGAAAGAAGCATTTTTCAGTGGTTTTTAATTTGTGTTTTCATCGCTGCGCAAGATAGATGAGTAAGTTACCCGATGATGCCTTCCAAGCAAAGACTACAAAAGAGTTTAAGATTAAGCTAATGAGGTTAGATTTTCCTCATTTGCTTAAGGTTGATCACTTTTGGTGATCTTGAATATTACAGATTGTCTTGAAGGGCCCTTACAACTGTTGGAACGTTTTCTTGCCCTGACATCTGGAATCCGGTCCGATACCACTTCAACAGGGAACGTCACTCTATACCCGCTATTGCGATTTTATGCTTTTTCCTGTATTGTTGATAGTCCCATAGGCAGCTCTCAATTGTCTTTTTTATACGGTCTGTTTTTTTCGCACTACTGTTGGAGTCTGTGCTTTTCTCTATTAGTTTTGGCAGAATTCAGAACCTTTGGGCAAAGGATTTATCCTTTATTTTTATGCCGAATAGTTTCTATGCACGTATTTCTTGAGTGCTTTTTTATGTCTTGTTCCATTAAAAATTTCGTCTCCATCTTCTTCTCTAGATACATCTTTACAAGCGCGGTTGGGCCTCTTCAGTTCCTATAGAAGCATCGTTAGAGGTAACGTAATGCAGCAATTGCTCGCCTTGGTTCGACCGGAAATATGGGTCGGACTCCTGGGTGTTGCCTCTTCGTCAAGGATGTTCGAAAGTGACCTCCGCAATCACTGGAAGTCACACCATAGTTATACTGAATGCCAACGCCTACACTTTTTATGCCGATATAAATTTCAATTGATTTTAATCAATCTCTTTTAAAACAATAATATTATGCTTGCTATCCTTTTGGAGAATTTTTTAGTTCTTTATTCTGAGTGTTTCCGAATAATCTGCAGAGACATTTCTCCCATACCCTTGCAGTTCATAGTGATAGCCAAGTGGCTCACGAATTTGTTGGTGTTTTCTTTTATCTAAGCATTGTTATTTGATCGTTACTATGTCCACCTTTGTCTGCTCGTTTTCTATGGCGCACTTTACGTGCAGCAATAAAAATAAATAAAGCCTTTTGTTCTATTCTATCAGTTTTGGCTAAATAGCCAACCTTTCCTGTAATCTTTTTGTGCTAAACTATTTTGCATCAATTTTAGACTCATTAAAGTTGCATGTTCTATAATATGTTCTAGATACGAATATATGTGTTAGGTGCACGATCAAAAGTCGTCTTCCTACGCAATCAGAAAAAAAGCATTCTTAAACTTGAACAGAATTGTCAAGAAGTCACGACTGAGAAGGCTGACATCTCTTTCGGATAACACACCTTTCACTGTTCACAACTACAGTCTCGTATAGTACATTTATTTAAATGCGGAAAATAGCAAGCACTATTCATATTATTATCACAGGAAAATATCACTGTCGCTATATCGATTTCTGAGTTCGAGTTCATTTTGAGTTCTACCTGAGAGCAGAAGTTGCATGACAACTTACCAATTTTTGTTTGAACACAAAAAAAAACAGTAATACATAGGAACTTATCAGGTCTTAATGTTCACATTCTAAGAGATTCAGATCATATACATACATATGCATGAAATCACCGGGAAGAGAAAATCTCCAAGAGGACAGATCTGTAGTAGACTAGAGTGGTGTCGCATATCCTGCCCAGAATTTATTAGCGGACGTCCAAAAAGTGGCATTCTTCTTATTTGGAAGGAACAGCCGATGAAGTGGTTCATGTAGAACCTTTCCTCACACGGAGGATACAGAAAAGGAGCCGCTTGAAAGGAATTCGAATTCGCTGCCGGATGGCATAACTATGTACCCAGCGTGCAACATCTACACAGAACCAAGTCGCGTTTTTCAGCGCCATTGTTCGTGGTTTCGAAACGATTTTCACGATCGCCTTGTCCTCTCAGAGCTTTCACACACACGTCTTACAGATCCATTTCTTGGAAATGCCATAAATACCGTAAACCTTTGTAAACATCTACGCTGAATCCGGTAACCGTAGTTAATCCCGTTGAACTTGTGCTCGTTCGCTTCATCCGCCACGCTTAATCGTCATGAACTCATCATCGCAGTACTTGGTTCTCCTCTCATCAAAATGCCATCATTCCAGCAATTATGGCGAATCCAATTACGGACGCTGACCATTGTGCGAACTTGTTATACTTTTTCGCGTTTTCCGGAACCAGTATCTGAAATGAAGTGCGATGAGCGGGATCTGAAGCCGAAATCCAAGCCACTAACAATGCAAATCCTGAGCTTCCAACATATTGCATCTAGAACTAGGGAGAAGGCTGTTTGTTGTATGTACATGCTCTTAAGACTGTACCAAGGGTAAGTGAACTTTTTATCAACTTCGTTTTTGTTGAAGACAATAGCCCAGTTAGGATGCAATATTGAGTGCTGCCGTTGTAACACTGTACTCACCTCGAAAAACGTAATGTAGATGAAGGTTCCAAGTGAGAGACTAAGCAGTATAGTAGTCACGAAATCTTTTGTCTGGTTATTCACTGCCGATTCCTGAAAGTAAATAGGATATAATGTAAGGAATAGTAGTTGTAGCTCACAACATCTCTCTTTCTGAAATGTTATATGTTATTGGGTTGTTCGATAATTAATGTCGTTTTTTCATATTTTTCAAAGTGAATTCATTTCTTTTAGCAATAAACATTAATCAATGATACATATATTGACCACTTTATTGAATGATGTTTTGCCATCTTTAGGTAAGTTGAGAAATTCTACATTCGAAGAAGCCTTCGTTACAAAAATTTTACCATTCTAGTAGTTTTGAAGGGAGCAAAACAAATGGCAGTCTGATGGAGCTAATCCAGAGCTGTAGTGTGGATGTAGCAACAGTTCTCAAGTGAGCCCTATTAATTTTTTACCGGTCATCAAATAGTGTGGAGTCTGGCATTATAGTAATGGAACATCACGCCTTTATGATTAACCAGTTTACGGCATTTTTTCCTGATTTCTTCGTTCGATTTCGATCGTTTACGACGCAAAACTTTTTAATCAATAGTTTGCTTCCTTACCAGGGAAGGGTTCCGACCTTCCATGGAACTTCAAGTTGAGAGCAGGACCATTAGAAAGAGCTCGGAACGCTGATTACGAGCATGTGTGTCAAAATTGCAAAATGAAACTCCTGAGTGAGTTATGACCTTCCTTACCACAAGCTGGTTGTGTGAGTGAGCTGCAGCGAAGGCGATGGTCATAGGGGCTCCGTAAGAAGGAACCCCCAGCTGGGCGGTGGTGCAGAGGTAGTGCTAACAGTCGTCACGTGTGACGTCGTTGGGTCGGTACTCATTGCTGTCGATTTTTTGCACATCATAATTTATCTTCGAAATGACCTTTTATTCTTAATTATGACACGTGTTTGATTAAATAGCTGGAAAAACTATCATACACGATGGTAAAAATGTTTGAAGGCAAAAAACTGCTATGGTGACATTTTTAGTTACTACTTTGCACAAACAGAGTCGAAACCTTATATTGAACAACTGGAGATGTTTATAACAACCTTGGCATTCACGAATTCAAAGCAAAAATGTGTGGAGCAGACATGTTGTTCATACACTGCACATCCTATACACGCAGCCTCTTTACAACCAATAACAAAGCACTCAATTGTATTATAGGAAGATCAAACAAAAATTCACCAGGAGGAGTAAGTTCTGAGGAGTTTTAATGATCCTGGTCTCAACTTGAAGTTCCATGTAAGGTCGAAACGCTTTAATAGTTAGAAGCAGCTCAAAGTAGACTATACCGTCACATATGTTAATTTTTTGAAATGTTTGTTACCATAAAATGAGCGCAATGTGACGTACCAGGGTTGGGTTGTTAACCACCTTTTGGTTTTCATGCTTCACTACGTCTTGACATCAGGCACTTACCGTGGTTCTAATGCAGTGGAGGTCTGGAGCACCATCACTTTGACATGGTTTATTTACTGTTAGATCTTCGAGTGCCTCAGGATCACTATCATAATATGTTGTTACAGGATGTTTTGTTGCGATCAAAACTCTTGCGCCAGGCGGGACTCGAACCCGCATCTTCTGCTTTCCGGGCAGCGATGTTCGCCTTACACCACCGGCGCTGTTTGACCGCACGTAACATCCGCGATATCCTCGAGGCCTGTCAGCACCCACCCGTGATACGGGATGGGCCGGTCGCTGATATCAGCATGGAGCCGGTTAAGCTGAAGACCTTACTAGTAACAACATTGTAACTATCATAATAATACTGCCAGTTTTTGACAGCTTGTTACAGGCCACAGGCAATAGTGCTGTCTCTCATACACATACAACTGGCCTATGGATAGTCATCTTCGTAGGCACTATATAGCACTTATTACTCAGTTGTTTTTCCTTATTGAGGTGCATAATGACACCATAGTATACCCATGAGCAAGCTCCTCTGATTTTCTGCACTGATCATGTTACTTGTGGAGTGGTTGTCCTACCCTCCCCTGGTTATCCTCTCCCTCTACAGCGCAGGTTCATAGATGGTGAGCCTTCTCCTCAATGCTCTCGATAGCCTTCTTTTTAGCGTTTTTCGCTAATTGTAAGTTGAGTTCTGAGTTTTTCCTATTCTTGTTTTTCTAGGCAATGTTTTCGCGGCTTAATTACGATCACTGTTGGCGCATCCTTATGGATGTGCTATTAGGGGGGGGGGCAAAGGTAATGAGACAAAATGAAAAAAAATCTTTATCTCTCTATAACTCAATTACAACTTAGCGATGCTGAGAAGCGTATTTGCCATTAAAGGCAAGGACCTTGCTGCCATTGCTCAGCCAACTTCCTGATCCCATCCTTCCAGAACTGCTTGGGCCTGGTGTTGATCAACTGCTCGACATGGTTGTCATGGACTGCTTGGGTTCTTGTGTCCCTTCCGACTAGGAAGTCCTGTAGGCTCAAGTAGTAGTGGTAGTCGCATGGAGAGATGTCCAGCTAATACGGTGGGTGAAGCATGTGAACGTAGCCCAGCTGGCCAAGCTTATCCGTGGTTACTTTTTCCCGATGGGGTGCGGCGTTGTCGAAGAGCAGAAACTTCTTGAAGCGCTGCGAATGAATAAGAGCGAGTCTCCAGCCCATCTCTCCTATTTCGTTCACCATGGCCTTGGAGTTCATCGTAGTGCTCTTGTGAAGCAGCTTCCGGTAAACCGTTCCATGGGTGCAAACCCAAAAGCTCCAAAGATGCTTCTCGCCGTGAACATCTCGCCAAACGAAGGTCGGTAACAGGTCACCAGGCCTCACCCAGACTCGCTGCTTGCCAGGGTTAACCTAGAAGACGTACTTCTCATCTTGCGTGAATATTGAGCCCAGGCTGCTCGGGTTGGGAATTGGGGGAGATTTGCGCGACACAGGTCGACTCGTCAGACTGGGGTTTCGGCATGAGACAGGCTGGGGTTTTTGGCATGCTTCTGGAAAGGGCGGAAGTGGTAACTTCTCAAATGGACTTCAGTAAGTAGCATACAAACATAAAAATACGACAAGCACGAAACCAGACTCCAGCCACGAGATATATGGACACGGCATGGGGTGTCTAATTACTTTTGGCCCCCTAATAATAACAAATAAATAAATAAAATATGCTGGTAATGCTCTCGTCGATTGTCCATTTTCAACTTAATTATTTACCAACTTGTTTTTGCTTAAAACGCTCAGTTTTTGACTGAAGATCGACGATCAGTTTAAAGTCTACGTAAAAATGCAATTCATCCATGAGAGACTGGCATTTTCGAACAACCCAATATAAGTGCTGCACCGTATTGCGCCACACGAATTTCTTGGCTGAGCTTAGAAGAGTTCGCTTTGATCTCAAAAGTCTTAAAGATGTGGCCAATTCGACGTGAAAATGGTAACAGTGGCTACTATGAGGCAAAACACCCGTGCGCACGAAAAACGAAGCCTCCTGGTTGGATTGATGACCTATTAGGTTGTAACGAAATAAATGGCACTGAACCACTGTAAATTTAAACAGTTAATATCTCGGCTTGTAGGCAAGTTTATTAATCGAAATAAAAACCTTCTGATTCTACACATCTTTGCCAACGTGACACAAGCTTTTTTATCCCAGTAGCATAAAAATCAGAAGTTCTGGAATTGACGAAATCTTCGAAGGCACTTTCGGCATCCTGTTGGTATTTGAATATTTTCCCTACCAAGAAGTCGCCAAGATGCTTGAAGAAATGGTAGCCTGTTGGGGAGAGGTCGGGAGAAAACGGAGGATGTGGTGGAGTTTCAATGCTCAGCTCATTCAATTTCTGCAACGTCATTCGTGCTACATGGGGGCGAGCGTTGTCGTGCAGAAGGAGAACTCGCCTTCGGTTTACCAAGGCCGGTCGGATATCCTTCAACTTTTTCATCATTTCTTCAATTTCAATGCAGTCCTTCTCTGCCGTGATGGATTCACCGGGAGGGAGGAAGCTGTGGTGAATAATTCCCAGCGAACACCACCATACTGTCACCATTACTTTCTTTTGGTGCAATTCCGGCTTCGCAAAAACCTTGGGGCTCTCATCGCTGTCCACCCACTGTGCCGATCGTCGCCTGTTCTCGTACATTATCCATTTCTCGTCACAGGTTACGATGCGATCAAGGAATGGGTCCGTTTCGTTCCGTAGAAGCAGTGCGGACGAGATCTCATATCGTCGGTTTCTTTGCTCCTCAGACAGCTCGTGAGGCACCCATCTTTCCAGCTTTTTGGTCTTTCCAATTTCCTTCAGATGCCGGGCAGCTGTGTTATGACTGACGCCAAGAACCTTCGCTATCTCCCTGGTACCTTTGTGTGGATCCTCCTCTACCACATCTCTCAGCTTGTCCTCATCAACATCACTATGCCTCCCACGACCTTCATGTTCTTCCAAGCTCTCATCTCCATTCCGGAACTTCTGATACCAACGATACGCCGTCCGAATTGTGGAACATCCTTGACCGAATGCGGCGTTGATCTTCTCGTCCGCCTCCTTAGCTGTAGTGCCCAGCTTGAATTCATACAAGTAAATGCCTCGGATTACCCTTTTGTCCATCTGCAAAAAGGTCAATAAAACTCTAAAGTTTCCCCATTTTACATATAGAATTTGGTACTCTCCGGTAGAGCAAAGTTTGCGCTTCTAAATGATATGCCACATTTTACGGTTTGTTCTTGATCAAACGCGTAAAGACGCGCCAAAAAATGGTGCGAGCCAGTGCCATTTAATTCGTTACAACCTAATATTTCGCTGTTCGCGGAGGGGAGCACTGGCGGGCCAAGGGAAGGATGTCTAGGAATTTTATATGGAAATTTGGTGTCTGCAATGCTTGAAGCTTTGTCACAGGTACAACCCACGAATTTAAAGATATCTGATGCCTAAACGCCACCTGTAAAGGAAGCTATTAGAAAATGAGTAATGAGAGCTCCCTACCTCAATAACGATGCCAATCACTCCACCTAAAGGAGTGACTAGCGCGACGGCGACAATGAGCACCACGACAAGCCACCGTCGTTGTGGATGCGCTTCAGCCAGTTTCATGCCGACTGAGAACGAGACCACCGCCTTGTGCACCATGATTCCGCAGAACAACGATGCCACGGACATCGTCGTTTCCTGAAAGCAAGGGTTTATGTCTATGCTTATGTTTTCAATAGCCAACAACCAAGAAGTCAACAAAAAAAGAAATATATCTATGATTTGTCATGAAAAAAGTGAAAATGCCAAGCACAAGGATCGATGTTCGCTCGAAGGATTCACATGATTATTTTCAGGTCTGAATTAATTTTATTCCTATGGCTCCTGCAACTGTGACTTTGTAATTTGTCTCGAGCTCAACTTAAGATCTTCAACAATTTCTTAGCTCAAGCAAAGCATCTTGAAAATGAAGAATATAGTGCTATACTGTAGAGCACCAAAAGTACACAAGGAACTATGCCACTTCGTTCGAGCTGTAGCACCAGCTGGGACTCCCCTGCAGCGAAGCAGAGGAAATAAAAATAGTTTAAATAAAAATTCAAGAAATAGAATAAAAACTTAAAACCTAGCAAAAATCCACTGCATAAGTAAGCGACAAGTCGCACCTGCACTCCGAAAGCGAATCCTTCCAAGCTGGCGTGGAACATCAGAGCAATGACAAACGTGAGCGACTGCACCATCTTGGCATGAGTTTTCTGAATTTTCAAAATTAGATATTTCACAAGAATGCTTTATCGATCTTGGCGTCATTGATCGTAGGTCAAAGCAACCAAAAACAAAGGTTTAGACGTTTAGCCTAGCAACGCAAAGCTTGGGCTGCCCAAGTTACTAGTAGTGTGGTCCCGTAATGAACTTAGGAATTTGAGATTGACGAGACAGCGCCGGTGGTGTAATGGCAAAGCAGCCAGCTATGCAGAGGGTTCGGGATCGAGTCCCATCGGGTGCTAGTGTTAAGGTTCGCAACCAAATATCGCTATAACTGTGTGCAAGCTCAGCAACCAGCTACTCAAGGTTTGAAAATGACTTCGGTAATTCCTAAGCTTGAGTATTTTTTAAAAGTGAACCGTTCTGAGTGCGCAATCGTACACGTTTCCATTTTGGAGCGAACCCCTCCATCTGTTCTGCCTCATACCTTGTGTAAGAAGCTCATACCCTGCATCATAGTTCGACAGTTCTTTTTGTGTCCTAATCATACTCTATATAGTTGTGCTTCTGAGAAATCTTATCGAATGAATGAACCAATAAATTCGATGATGAAAAGTTTCGAGCGAATGAACGAACGAATTTATTCGCACACAAATTTTTTCGATTGAACTAAATGGAATAAGCGCCATCTCTCATCGTTTATTCAGAGATTGGAATACTCTAATAATTTGTTTTAATCAGGTTCTTGCCTAAAGGTCAGAAGTCTATTCGATATTTGAATAAAATTACTCGATTTTTGAATAAAGTTTAACTAATCGAATTCGAGCATGGTTCCCTACCGATGTTCGAATTCGAGCGAGTGTTTGGAATTCTAGAAATATCGTTTCTTCGACTATTCGCTTAAATTATTCGGATGACTTTTCAAATATAATCGTTCGAGCAGAACTATACTGCTCTGTTGTATTGTGTTCGATGGATATTTGTATTGGAGTTTTTTTTTTTGATGGGGATAGAACAAACCTTATGGTTAGGTAGAACGCGAGATTAAATAGCTGGATAGATCCCTATTGAAGAATCTCACTTTTATAAAGCAAATCGCATTGTAAAGCCTCAAAAAGCCCTTTCTTGTACTTCACAATGATTTCACTTGATCGACAACTGCACGCGGATAATAGTATTTTAGAAAAAATTTCTGATAATTTTTTATTTTTCGACCTAGAGCTGTTCAATACTAACAAATTGATCTTTATGCTATAGTAGCTACACTTACAGCACGACTGCTTCGTTCTATATCCTCGATGCATGAGATGATTGAGACAAAAGTGGCAGCATGCATTCTTCGAAATTCTCTGGAAATCAAAGATTTACTATGAAAAAATAGAAGACAAATATCTCATACATAGCCACGTACTCGGCATCTTCGTGTCCACAAAATTTGCCTATGACCTCTTCGAGCAGCTTCACCATGAAGAAACCAACCGAGAAGAAGAGCGGTACGTATGGATAGTCGCTGTCGAAACCGGATGCAGTTTTCCAACTCAGGAACGACTCACTGAAATCGTCAAGTGAATAGTAGGAAGGATAAAAGGACAAATCCCAGGACTAACATCTAAATGTAGAATGCGCCATGCACCAAACTTCTACATAACGTCACGCATCCCTTTCAGATGCTAATTTGTCCTGAGCTGCGCCCAGAATGCTCACATAGCGTAAGGCTATCCGTGATTTTCGGATCTAACGACGCGTCCAGAACTCACAAAACTCTCAAACTCTTTGAGTATGCAATGACCATCTATTCGAAACATTCGAATTGAATAGCTGTGCACAAAAATTTGAAGATTTTTTTAAAATTATAGGGTTTCGAATGACAACGTAACCCGACAACGTCGCAAAGCGGTCAATGTGTTCTGTCAATAAGTGAGAAAAATTAGGAAAGAAATTGTTGCAACGATGTTTGACTGCGATCAGAACTCTAGCAGGCGGGACTCAAACCGTTCCAGCTCTAATGGTTTACTCCCCTATGACATTTGGGTCGTAAATCGTAAATTTTCGTAAAAATGATCTTTGATCAACAACCAGCTGGCGTCCAAATTTATGTGGACCGGGTTACAGAGATTGGCTCACTCTAATGGTCTACTCCTATAACTCATTACCATTTTCCTTTAGAATTGTTTCTTGATGCTTTAATGTGTTACTGTTGCAGAAGATACTGTCCTGTGAACAAACCGACTCATCAGTTTTTAGGGGAAGGGAGGCGAGTATTCCTTGATCCACATCCCGTTTGGTAATAACTTCTAGTCAATTAGTTTACGATGGACTCATGCTGATCCTATCTAATAGAATGGACGCAAATCCACGATCGAGAATTCATTCGTGATTAGAGACGAAATCTAGAAAGCTGCTGCACCCATGTGGAAAGGACAAACCAACGATGTTTCTATCGATTTGCATCGCACTTCATAGGGGGGGGGGAGCAAAGTGATGTACAAAGCAGGGTAAAATCGAGCTCGTAGCATTTCAAGAAAAGGACGAACTGGTTTCGACAGTTTTGATCTCCATTTTCGGTGGTGTGTTAAAGTTTATCGTACTGACCCTATCTAATAAGTTCAGGATGCTGCAGACTCTCGAAGAGCAAATGTTCTCTACAGAACCGGTGAAGGGTGGCGAGTGCAGAGAATTACTGAATAGTCTTGCAATATTTTAGTTTTCGAAATCGGACAAGTGCAGGCAAACTTGCGCAGGAAACCGGTGCTCTAGGTGGGTTCGGATTACCGCGATGGCTGGCGTTGTAGATCGAGATAGTTCAGAACTTCATAGCACGTTTTAAGAAACGTCTTCAATCTCTCTACAATTGACAGAGCTTCTGAATTCGAATATCGCGCTACGGTCATTGCTTGGTACCCCTCTCATTAAGCAATGGATGTGGCCTTCCTGCGGAGGTATATATAGCGTTTTCACTTGCTGTGTTAAAAGTGGACTTCTGGAAACTCAAACTGAACCTGTTTCAAATTAAACCGCGTTCCACCTACTCACAGCTCAAGTGGGATTACCTTTAAATTAAGCTATACACCTTCTAAAACAAAATTATCATAATTATGGAATAAAACTAAAGTTTGAAGAAGATTCCCTCAAAGACTACTTCAACCTTAACATTTTAAAGCGATTACAAAAGTTGTCCAAGAAATATGACCATACTGTTTCGGCGGCCAGAACTCTTTTATCTGTCTGCTAAGGGAATATTACAGGACTTTTTTCAAAATGTAGAAAATCGTAGATCTTTTGGTGCATTACACGAAGAGATTGCACCATGCATTCACTTAGTGCGCAGGGCGCAATCCCGTCGTGTGACTCAGTATGAATATTGGATTACTACATGTACAGTTGCTGTTCCCGCCGCACTGGTCAGTGGTGAATGATTTTCAAATTTTTTATTTCACAACGACTTCTTCGTTGTTGTTTCTGCTAAAAAACACAGACTTATAAGCAAGCTGAAAAGGAGGAAGTAAGCCAGGGATTTAATGAGTATTCAAGCGATGCAGGCCCTTTGTTATAATACATGCAGGCTAAAGTAAAGCTTTCGAATCTTCAGTTTTTTGCTTTCTTAAAACGTGTAAAGTTCAATTTGCAAAAAGACGTAAAAAAGGGAAATAGTTTGCTAAGAAAACTGTTCAACTTGAGCAGGAAATAAGACGACAAATAAATATTGAATCACATCTGGTTAACATTAGCAGAAAAAGCCCTCTGAAAATTTAATTGTGCAGCACTACAGATCAGGTTACTCCTACGATTTACGACGATTTCTCGTATTTACAATTTACGATTTACGACATTTCAATTTTCATTTACGCACACTCCTGATCCACATCTCGTGGAACCCGTCAGCACCCATCCGTGTTCGAATTCCGCCTGGCGCTAGAGTTTTGATCGCAACCGAACATCGTTGTTACAGCTAACAACCTCGATACCAGCCACTTGAGACATAAAGAAAATGAAGTGAAGGAAAGACATGTCCGCTTTTTTGCCAAAAAAAGCTCAGAAGCGGTGTTTGCTTACTTAGGGCGTCTTGCTCGTTTGTTCAAAAACCAGCTTGTTTAAAGCGTTTTCTGGCGTAATATGAGCCTTTATGTTTCACTGATCCAGAAATTCCATCAATTGAACACGTCTGCGACCCGTGCTTCCGAAATTCCAATGGATGCACTTTACTCTACGCTCGTGCTATCAGCGTAAATATGACCAAAGCTCACGACAGTCACGTTCAGTTGTCACCGAGTGGGGGTGTGTGACGTGGACCAGAAGCTTGCACTTCAAACAATCGCTTGTTTTTATGCGGGGCGAATATAACAACAAAAAGCTGCTATTGAGAAAAAGAAAATGCTGAAAGTCGTTGGATGGGGCTGATTAAACTACGAGGGGCTAGCAAAGAAACTTAGCGTAGCAGACACATTGCCCTTAACTTACAATAACATGCAACATCCTGCTTTTTCTATGAGTGCAATCGTCATCACCCTTTTTTCTTATAAAATCGTAATTTCTGGTGTATTCAGAAGGTTTATCGTTTATCTCAGGTTACGGACTAAGAAGAGGCTTAGTTAAACAGTATTTAACACAATTGCCACCAGACAGACATAGAAGCACAGAACTGGTTGAGTCCCAACTTGTTTGGGTTAGGAGCTACCTGGTTTTTGCCCCATGTACTCTTTTAACTTTAAATTGACTACTTTATTTTAAAACTGCAAAAACTTTTCAAAATAAAGTACACGTGGCTAAAGTCTAAGTAGACAGGTTTTATTCAATAAAAAAGCACTGTTTGTTGTAAGAAAACTTGCTCTTATACACAAACAGGGTGCCTTAAGAAAAAATTCGAGAAGTCCTTAAGAAAATTCTTAAGAAAATGTTTTTCTAATGAGCACGTCTTAAGAAAAAATAGGTACACTTTTTTAGCAAAATTGCTCTTTCTTGGTCTTATTTTTGATCTTATTGTTGTTTTTTATTATAGGTTTTGGTATTTTCGTTTTGATTCTGAAGCGCTCTGATACAAAAAAATGTGTGAAAAAGATTGTGCTGAATATTGTCCCAAAATATTGCAAATTTGCATTGCAATGTTTATTTGAATTTTAGTTCTTATAATTTTTTCTCGTGGAAATGCTATTTATTAGGTTGTAACGAAATAAATGGCACTGAACCACTGTAAATTTAAACAGTTAATATCTCGGCTTGTAGGCAAGTTTATTAATCGAAATGAAAACCTTCTGATTCTACACATCTTTTCCAACGTGACACAAGCTTTTTTATCCCAGTAGCATAAAAATCAGAAGTTCTGGAATTGACGAAATCTTCGAAGGCACTTTCGGCATCCTGTTGGTATTTGAATATTTTCCCTACCAAGAAGCCGCCAAGATGCTTGAAGAAATGGTAGTCTGTTGGGGAGAGGTCGGGAGAAAACGGAGGATGTGGTAGAGTTTCAATGCCCAGCTCAATTTCTGCAACGTCATTCGTGCTACATGAGGGCGAGCACTGTCGTGCAGAAGGAGAACTCGCCTTCGGTTTACCAAGGCCGGCCGGATATCCTTCAACTTTTTCATCATTTCTTCAATTTCAATGCAGTACTTCTCTGCCGTGATGGATTCACCGGGAGGGAGGAAGCTGTGGAGAATAATTCCCAGCGAACACCACCATACTGTCACCATTACTTTCTTTTGGTGCAATTCCGGCTTCGCAAAAACCTTGGGGCTCTCATCGCTGTCCACCCACTGTGCCGACCGTCGCCTGTTGTCGTACATTATCCAATTCTCGTCACAGGTTACGATGCGATCAAGGAATGGGTCCGTTTCGTTCCGTAGAAGCAGTGCGGACGAGATCTCATATCGTCGGTTTCTTTGCTCCTCAGACAGCTCGTGAGGCACCATCTTTCCAGCTTTTTGGTCTTTCCAATTTCCTTCAGATGCCGGGCAGCTGTGTTGTGACTGACGCCAAGAACATTCGCTATCTCCTGCTACCTTTGTGTGGATCCCCCTCTACCACATCTCTCAGCTTGTCCTCATCAACATCACTATGCCTCACACGACCTTCATGTTCTTCCAAGCTCTCATCTCCATTCCGGAACTTCTGATACCAACGATACGCCTTCCGAATTGTGGAACATCCTTGACCGAATGCGGCGTTGATCTTCTCGTCCGCCTCCTTAGCTGTAGTGCCCAGCTTGAATTCATACAAGTAAACGCCTCGGATTACCCTTTTGTCCATCTGCAAAAAAGTCAATAAAACTCTGAAGTTTTCCCACTTTTACATAGAAAATTTGGTACTCGCCGGTAGAGCGAAGTTTGCGCTTCTAAATGATATGCCACATGTTGCGGTTTGTTCTTGATCAAACGCGTAAAGACGCGCCAAAAAATGGCGCGAGCCAGTGCCATTTAATTCGTTACAATCTAATAATTGACATATACATGCGCATATAAATATAAGTAGGATTCACAATGTAAATTCAACTCGGAACGCGATGAATAGTACGAATGCACAAAGCAGTTTTTTAAAATAATCCACTACCAAAGTATATGCTTCCCAGCACCTTAGGGTACTCCTAAAAATATTTTTTCAAGGCAAATGATAAAAATGTTGTCTCTTATCACGCAGTAGAGTCGTTTTTTCTTAACAACTTGATGACATTGTCGCTCAATTATGCGCGACAGCCAATCTGTCCCGTGGGACGATGTCGCGCAATGGTACGGGACTGTATATTATTTTAGCAATAATGGTGTCCGGCCCATACAACCTTCGTCCTGAGAGGTAGTCCAGGATGTTGAACACGATGCCGATGTCCTTTCGGACGATCACTGCCGGTTTCCTTCCATATGGGCTGTCGTGTCAGGACCACCAGTTTTCCCCAAACTCTGTGGAGGAGTTATGTGAGAGGATGGGAACAAATCTTATCACCGCTCTTTAGAGATGCGCTCAATTTCACTTTCGTGATAGTCTTTAATCAATTCCGTAATAATCCTTTTGTTTCCTCTATACTGAAGTATCACTGCTTTACCTTATGCGCTGGCTTTGACACATTGTTGAATCACTCTGTTCCATTGCTCATTCTTTGCTTGCTTTACAATCACACATTTTTTCCATGCCTTGCGGGCAATAAATATACAACGAACCACGAATGTCAGTCAATGTCTGCGTCCTTCCACAAGGCAGAACGCTCGTCTCTAGGTTATGTGACGGTAGGCATGCGGTGGTGAGCGTTACCCATGTCTACCGCAACATGCCCTCGCTAGTTGGCTGAAATTTTAAAAAAGGACGTAATTCATCATGAGCAGCAAAATAACCTCCTAGACGAAGTTTGGGCGCGTGGAGCGCAGTCGGAGGGGGCGCCGGCTGTCGTCTGCACCCGATACGACGTTCCTGGTTCGGATTTCCCGCCCAGGCCTACCAAGCCTTCCATCCCTCCGGGGTCGGTGAATTGATACCAGAATTGTCTGGGAAGGATAAAGCGCTGACTTGTTCATCGGCTGGCCATCGCAAGTCATTGTATGGCCAAATACGCATTCAACTCGCCTCCACAACATCCCGTAGAAGTAGAATGCGTGACGCATCCCAAAGGCGATTGAATAACGCCGTCCTTTATCCTTTTATACAAAGTTTTGACTACAACGGACCCATTTCTTTCGTCTCTTCTATCATTCTCATGCGACCACCATAGTAAACGCCGTGGGGGATATGGGCGGGGGGGGGGGGGGGGGGGGGAGAGGGGAGGGGAGTAACCGGCCATAGCAGTTGATATGAACATTAGTATAATATTTGGCATCCCTAGACGAAGTTTGGGTCTCGATCGTGTCACATTTGTGCCTTTATCCTATGGGCCAGACACGCGAAAATCGCTCTCGTCGTCAACGTGTTAAGGCACACTGTGAGTGTAAAATTTACCGAAAATTTTCTTTAATTTTGGCCCTATTGGACCAAATCTATTTAAACATTTCGGCGTGCAGAAATTTTATTTTGCTTTTATAAGCGTTTGGCTGCAAATTAAAAAACATCTAGGTTAAAATAAAGATTTCTCGGTGGAATGGAAACTGTATAGATAAATGTGAAAATGTTATACATGTGAGCGGACGTCACATTTGAACTGAATTATTGATCGCTTTTCATGGTTGAACTTTTAAGTTGGAAATCACAAAAGTATGATGACTGATGGATATGCTCCACAGCCAGTATACAATATTGATCACACAGCCACCATCGATAAATTATTTTGATTTTTTCGAAGATCACCTATTAAAAATGGGTGTCACGTGAATATAACGGCCGAGGAGTGGGTTTCATGAGTAGACAATGCTGATAAGTTTCTATGGATCACAAGCATGGGATAAGTCACATCTCTACATTTCGATCTTCCACACACTGATAGACGCGTGTAGCGCAGTCGGAGGAGATGCTGGCTGTCGCGCACATCAGATACCCAGGTTCCTGGTTCGGGTATCCCGCCCAGGCCGCCCAAGAATTCCATCTCTCCGTGGTCGTTGAATTGGTGCCAGAATTGTCTGATAGGGATAAAACGCTGGTTTGTTCGGCTGGCCACCTCAAGTCATTGCAAGCCAAATACACATTCAAATCGCCTCTACGACATCCCGTAGAAGAAGAATGCGTGGCGTCCCAAGCGATTGAGTAACGCCGTTCGTTATTCTGTGTCTCTTTTCCCTTTATCCTTTATTCTTAGACAACAGTCTATGGCATGAGTGAGTGCCTATGTGTTTCTCCGAAACAAAACCAAATTTGGCTAAACAATTTTGGAGGAACAATGAATTAACTTAACCCATATTCCCATGGGTTGTTTCAACAAAAATTCCTGAAAATTGTTATACAAAATTTTATTTTTTCCATCACTGCCCATCCGAACCCTTCCCCTCACTCAAGACGCTGTCTTTTACAGACTTGACCTCCTAACTTCAACAACGCCATGAACCGTCGGGTAAGGCAAAAACACTTAAAACCAGTTTGTAGCCTACTGCTGTAAAATTCGAGTAAAAAGGAACCAACGGGCAACCCAATTCAATGATTGGGCGACATTATTCCTTCTCACATTTGCTGAACCATATCGGAGGTCTAAAGACGTAAATAGAACTCACTAGGCTTCCGGCAGCAGATCCAAGAAGCTGACGGACAGAAAGACGCCACCGGCGAAACAAGACAGCAGTGAAACTATGAAGGAGGCCTTTTGTTCGACGGTTTTGGACTTTTCAGCGAGAAATTGCATCAGCTGAAAGTTCTGATTAATTCCAAGAAACCACGGCCATGGAGACAAGAAGGCTGCTGTCAACATTATTCCTTACCTTAATTGGTATCAAACCAAACACAAGAGTTGTAAGGGCCATGACGCCAAGAAGGATGCCCTTCAATAAGTCGATGTTCATACTGAATCTGAAATTCACTTTATAAATCAATTCAAAACGACAAAACATTGTAAAGGATAGGAAGACATCGATCTCCTCAAAGGTCAATATATGCATATAGACCGTCTACAAAAAACAAATTCTTCTTATAAGAAGGCCTAAGCGAAACATAGGAGCAGCCTTAACTGATAACGCTGAAGCGGTCAATGAATACCGAGAATGCTTAGGCGTGATAAGGCCGTTTTCGCGATGTCGACCTGGCAATAAGAGGGCCTAGCCACTTAGGCCTATCAATAGGCACCACTGAAGCACACGTCAATGAGAAAAATGAGACGGGCCTGATAAGACATCAGACCCTGTTGTGACACGGCAATCAAGAGAGGGAAGAACACCTAAACGGCAACGCAAACAAAGCTATTGGCAGGTGTAGGCAATTGTTGGGAACAAGGCATTTGGAAGTTCACTTGCTAAAAACTCGGAATAGAAGCCTTCGAGGAGCGTAGGCCTTTTCTCCCCCATAGGAACATGTTTTCTTGTCTTAAGCAGACACAGATTTCACAACACGAAGTTCCCATATTGTGGTTAAATTTCTTTCTCTGAAATCAACCGAACTTCAATCAGCTGTGATCATCCAATATCAAACTCGCTACTTGATGTAGAGGACTGCTACCTCATATTATTTGTTCGTCTTCTGTCCCAACCAGGTTTGTTATAAAGTTATTTTTACCCCGACGCCCAGCGGCCTAACGGCCGCCAAACGTCCTCTCCCCAAGTCCCGAGAACAGAACACCTCGCCTGTCTTCTTTTCTTCTATAGGCCTTCCTACTCTGATTACGGTAAAAAAAACTGGTTCGACTACATACGTAGAATAGTATGAGCGGATTTGGTGTGGCAGAATCTTCAAGAAAGCTCCTATGAAGCCTCTCTACCCTCTATCTCATGTACGCGAATTATCCTTCAAAGTATGGATTCTACTTGGGAAGAAGCAGATCTTGAGAGTCTCAATCCGAAGTGCTTAATCTGCACAAACAAACAAAAAAATCAATCAGCATTAGTCGAACCGTGAACAGCGCTTTTTTCTGGTCCCCCTTTGCTAAGAACCTTGATTGGTTCTCCTTCTTCTGGGCTTCTCTTCCTTGATCCCTTTTACTGGTCCCCGCTTATTCTAAATACGTACGGACGTTGGAAACGACGTCTACGGCACGTCTTCTGGATCTGGGCGCACGTTATACGACGTCTCTTCCACGTCTTCTGAATCCCGGCGCTTGGTATTCGCCACAATCGCCCTTGGTTACTCTCAAAGAAAACCCGGCTGGCAAACGCCGCCCTGTCAAAAGCCCACCGTTTGGCTTTAGTCGCCCATCCAGTGACTGACAACGTGACCCACGGATTAAGCGAATTATATACATAGTAGGACGGCGGACGTTTCAACTAACTCGTCTACTTCAAGATCTGAAAGAAGCTCGAAACTTTTTCATCCACGAACCACTTTGGTCAGAAAACACCGTGTCCTCCCCTTTGCTCATATCAGTCAGTCTCAGGAAAGTCAGGCGGAAAACCCAAATCCAGTGAACTAACTGACCCATATTTTGCCAGTGCAGAAAGATCGCTACAACTGAACACCACGGAGCAAGTG